>WNWK01001009.1:0-90000 GCA_009830355.1 Cherax destructor | reverse complement strand
GCTGCTGGAATTCTTTTTTTGAGAATCTATCGAGGTTCATCAAGGAACTTGTGAACGATCAGTGAACTTCTTTCGTTCTTTCAATATTCCAAATAACAATGTCTTTCTTTTTTAAGGTATTTCTCGATATTATTCGTAGTCAGATATTATGATCGCCTCCTTGTTCTAACATAACTTCCGCCACTATGGGTTATTTATCTGAGTTCCTACTAGTTTTTCTTGTATACAAGTAATTTCCTTTCTTGTTTACTGGTAACAGCAGCAAGGCCGATATATGCAAGTAAAATAAACTTCACTACGATACAAAGATACCACAATAAGTAGATCAGAGGGAAAAGAATGGACTTTAAGTGTGAACGTAAAATCAGTTTTGAGCTTATGCATAAGCAAACTTTTGTATATTCAGATGCCATAATTGCGTCGCACCTCGATCAGAGCCGCAACATGAAGACTCTTCATTACTGGCCACCATCAAACACACACAAGGCTTCGTGATCCTCCTGAGAGCATCTTACAACTGACCTCACGTGGATCTGGCTCACTCACTTCCCTCACCACTAACGTCGTTAACTAATACAACCAAACACAAACGTGTCCTCGAGGCCCACACACACACACATTATATATATATATATATATATATATATATATATATATATATATATATATATATATATATATATACATATTATTTATTTATTTATTTATGTGACTGATCTGGGTATTGTTTCCATCTGTGTTCACTCGTACTGCTTCTTCCCATGGCTAAACGTGTATCTTACGTGTATTTTACCACGTCTATCTTACCAATTCCCTGGAGTATTTTGTATATTGTAATCATATTTCCTTCTTTTTTGGTCTCAGTTGTTCCAGCGCCGAGAAGTCCCGTTCATTTTGTCATTCTGCATAGCTTTGTGTCAAAGTTCTGGTATCATCACTTGCAACGCCAATATTGTCTCTACAAATACCTTTTTTTTACACAATTCGCCGACACTTTAGATTCCAGGTAATTATTAATTAATATGTCCTTCGGGCCTGTCAATGCAAATTCCAACTTATACTGACAGGCGTGAAGGATTTATGATTTAATTTTATTCTTAGGTTCGAGTAGAGCCGAGTTGGGTGACACACCACAGGTGTGATCTGTGACAACAGATACCTGGAGTATACCTGGAGGGTATTCCGCAGGTCAACGCCCCCTCGGCCCGGTCCATGACCAGGCCGAGGGAGAATCACCATCGATACAGCAGTATTACTCCGTGTTTTATTTTAGTTATTTTTAATTATTTTAATGTGATGCATTTTTACATAATTCGTTTAATACACAATATTGTGAAATCTAATCTAGCATTGACAAAAAAGTGCGTTTGTGTGTGCGACCGTGTGTTTGTGTGTGTGACCGTGTGTTTGTGTGTGTGACCGTGTGTTTGTGTGTGTGACCGTGTGTTTGTGTGTGTGACCGTGTGTTTGTGTGTGTGACCGTGTGTTTGTGTGTGCGACCGTGTGTTTGTGTGTGCGACCGTGTGTTTGTGTGTGTGACCGTGTGTTTGTGTGTGTGACCGTGTGTTTGTGTGTGCGACCGTGTGTTTGTGTGTGTGACCGTGTGTTTGTGTGTGCGACCGTGTGTTTGTGTGTGCGACCGTGTGTTTGTGTGTGTGACCGTGTGTTTGTGTGTGCGACCGTGTGTTTGTGTGTGCGACCGTGTGTTTGTGTGTGCGACCGTGTGTTTGTGTGTGTGACCGTGTGTTTGTGTGTGCGACCGTGTGTTTGTGTGTGCGACCGTGTGTTTGTGTGTGTGACCGTGTTTTGTGTGTGCGACCGTGTGTTTGTGTGTGCGACCGTGTTTTGTGTGTGCGACCGTGTGTTTGTGTGTGCGACCGTGTGTTTGTGTGTGTGACCGTGTGTTTGTGTGTGCGACCGTGTGTTTGTGTGTGCGACCGTGTTTTTGTGTGTGCGACCGTGTGTTTGTGTGTGCGACCGTGTGTTTGTGTGTGTGACCGTGTGTTTGTGTGTGCGACCGTGTGTCTTGTGTGTGTGGACCGTGTGTTGTGTGTGTGTGACCGTGTGTTTGTGTATGTGACCGGTGTGTGTTGTGTGTGTGCGACCGTGTGTTTGTGTGTGTGACCGTGTGTTTGTGTATGTGACCGTGTGTTTGTGTGTGTGACCGTGTGTTTGTGTATGTGACCGTGTGTTTGTGTATGTGACCGTGTGTTTGTGTGTGCGACCGTGTGTTTGTGTATGTGACCGTGTGTTTGTGTATGTGACCGTGTGTTTGTGTATGTGACCGTGTGTTTGTGTATGTGACCGTGTGTTTGTGTGTGTGACCGTGTGTTTGTGTATGTGACCGTGTGTTTGTGTATGTGACCGTGTGTTTGTGTATGTGACCGTGTGTTTGTGTGTGCGACCGTGTGTTTGTGTGTAAACAAAAAAGACATAAACACACAAAATAATTATATAAACAAAGAGAAGATTGTATTAAACTATGAGGAAATAAGAAAGTCATCTGATTATTATGAGACACACACGAGGCATTATACTCAGGACGGCTGAAACACATAACACATAGTTCCATTTCCACACCACACTTCAAAACTCAAAATGGAACCATAAATTTATTTCCCCTTTATTTCCGGTTTTCTATGTAAAGTGAGATAAGCCTTCAGGTCGGGTGACCCGAGACAACTACATACAACCTCCACAGGTCGGGTGACCCGAGACAACTACATACAACCTCCACAGGTCGGGTGACCCGAGACAACTAAATACAACCTTCACAGGTCGGGTGACCCGAGACAACTACATACAACCTCCACAGGTCGGGTGACCCGAGATAACTACATACAACCTCCACAGGTCGGGTGACCCGAGATAACTACATACAACCTCCACAGGTCGGGTGACCCGAGATAACTACATACAACCTCCACAGGTCGGGTGACCCGAGACAACTACATACAACCTCCACAGGTCGGGTGACCCGTGACAACTACATACAACCTCCACAAACTTAAATAATACAGTCGCCTTCAGTATAAAAAAATATTTAAAATATTTTACAGTATAATAGTTATGCGCTATTAATGCTACAGCTCGTACTAGTACTACTGCTGCTGCTACTACTATACTACTACTATACATGCGTGCAATACTACTATTACTGCTCAACGTACTATTACTGCTCCTCTCTACTTACGCTTCTCATAGTGCTACTCTGACATACTGCTACTACATACTATATATGCTGCTACTACTACTACTACTATCCTACTGCTGTTCTTCTACTACTACTACTACTATTACTGCCTACTACTACTACTAGCTCTACTATTACTGCTCACTACTACTACTACTATTCTGCTACTACTACTATTGCTCTCTACTGTACTGCTACTACTACTCATTACTGCTACTACTCTACTGCTACTACTGCTGCTACTACTCTACTACTATTACTGCTGCTACTACTCTCTAATTAGCTGCTACTCTACTACTACTATGCTGCTACTACTACTATACTATTACTGCTACTACTACTGCTACTATTACTGCTACTCACTACTATTACTGCTACTACTACTACTACCTAGCTACTACTACTACTGCTACTAATGCTACTACTATTACTGCTACTCCAACTAATACTATTACTGCTACTACTACTACTACTATTACTGCTACTACTACTACTACTATTACTGCTACTACTACTACTATTACTGCTACTACTACTACTACTACTACTACTGCTACTAATGCTACTACTACTACTACTACTACTACTCTGCTACTACTACTACTGCTACTAATGCTAATACTACTACTATTACTACTACTACTACTATTACTACTGCTACTACTATTACTACTGCTACTACTACTACTACTACTACTATTATTATTACTGCTACTAATGCTACTACTACTACTATTATTACTACTACTAATGCTACTACTACAACTATTACTACTACTACTACTATTACTACTGCTACTACTATTACTACTGCTACTACTACTACTACTATTATTACTGCTACTAATGCTACTACTACTATTACTACTACTACTACTAATGCTACTACTACTACTATTACTACTACTACTACTATTACTACTGCTACTAATGCTACTACTACTACTAATACTACTATTACTACTGCTACTAATGCTACTACTACTACTAATACTACTATTACTACTGCTACTAATGCTACTACTACTACTATTACTACTACTACTACTACTACTACTACTACTACTATTACTACTATGAAACATAATAATAATAATAATAATAATAATAATAAAAATATATTAATTAGGAAAACTTAATAAGTGATAATGATGATTAGAAGAAATAAGGATGTGTTCTTGCCATCCATGTGATGGAGGCATCGTAGAGGGACGTCACCTGCAAAAAAAAAATATGTATGGAAACTTTTGACTCATACTTGTTTATATATAGACTGGGTAAGAAAGAAAAGGAGCGTTAATAAAACGAAGCTTCGAAAACAACAAATAAAACGCAAAACTCAATCTAAGGCAATAAATAAGTACACATTTTAAAATTTAGCTTCTAAAAGCAAATTAAATATAACATATCTACACAATAGTAGCGGAGATAACACAAGCATTATTATTATTATAATTACGTGGGAGCGCTAAACCCGTAGGATTATGCAGCGCCTGTGGGGGGATGATGTGGAAGGTATTCAGGCTTAAGTCAGGGAACCGGAGTACAGATCCAATTTCCTAGATCAAAAGCCCCTCAGCAGCGTCAAGGAACCTCCCTTGAGGGGAGAAAACACAAGCAAACGAGGCGCTCGCATATAAACTCTTGTACCTCGGGTTGAGTGTGGGATCCAGGCGGCGGCAAGTAAACAACAAGCAACATAAGAAGAATGCGGAGGAGCGTTGCGGAGGGTTGGATTCTCCTCAGGTCTGCTGCAGCACTCAGCACAGGTGGCTCCTCAACCCTCTTATCTGCCATCACCTCTTTATCCTTCAACCTTTACTCTAGAAATCTTAGTAACACACACACACACACACACACAAACACGCCCCGATGGCATGGTGGCTAGCGCTCTTGCTTCACGCACGGAGGGCCCGGGTTCAATTCCCGGCGGGGCCGAAACATTTCGAAGTGTTTCATTACGCACACACACACACACACACACACATACATACAACAGGCCTAGTGTCTAATCGACATGTGCCTAGGACAAAATGGTAACTAACTCACACACACACACACACACACACACTCTTATGATCCGATTCATTATTTTTCTTGATGTTTATTGAACAGCCAGTCTGAAGACGACTTCCCGAAGATCTCTCCAGCTTGTATGACTTATTAAATTATTAGCGTTGCATGCATGTGACGAAGCGCTAAACCCGTAGGGAGGGTCATACATCGCCTGTGTAGGGGGGAGTGGAAGGCATTCAGACTCGATTCGAGGAATTGGAGCACAGACTTAATTCCATGGATCAAGAGCCCCTCACTAGCATCAAGGAACCTCCCTCGAGGGAATTCCTTCTTAAAAAAAAAAAAAAAGAGTTGTAACGTTGGTAACAGAATAAAAGATATTAAAGTACATGGAAATTTTGAAAGCCCTTAATAACAAATCTAAATTTATTTATCAAATGAACATTAATGATTTATTACGGCATGCATTTATTTTATATTTAAAGCGGCTTCTCTTTCCTTGGATTGAACCTGATTGTATCCCATTCCCTCAGGCGCTGCATGACCCCGACGGGCTTAGCGCTTCCTTCTAAATATAATAATAATAATAATAATAATAATAAGAATAATAATAATAATAATAATAAACTAAAGTGGATAAACTATTTAGTTGTCAAGAACTCGCATTGAATAAGCAATTTAATACGGATAAGTAAAAACAAGGATGACACCATCAACAGTTATCTAGAAGAGATGTTGTGACTCTCCTCTGAAAGTTATTGAGCTTTGAGTGGGTCCTACACAGGTCTCACCAGTATATGACCAGCGAGAAATTACTCGCTTGCAGTGCTATTAGTGGCCTATTCTATGCATGCACATAATCAGGAATTCCTAGCCCAGCCCTCAAAAAATTAGGGTCAAATAATTTCATTGCAAAGTCAAAAGTGTACAAGTGTGCGTATTAAGTAAGAGAATAAAGTGAGGGACTAAAGACAAACTAAGCAACATGGAACGCTTGTTAAATTAGCAGCTTAAAATTTTATACACGCAGCCAGATTTATGCAGTGGAAGCCAAAGTTAGCACCAAACTTAGGTAGAACTTTGTTCTCGTGTGTGTCCAGAGCTTGTGCACATGACGCCAATAATTCATTTATATTAAGTTATTCCTTGAGTTTTAACAACATTTAAAAATTGACTGTTTTATTAGCATATTTTAATATGGGAATTAACAGGTGTCATTATACAAAAAATGTAAAGAGCACAAATTGACAGAGACAACATCAATAAACAAATACTGAAGACACTAAAAGCCTAAAACAAAGCTCTAAATAGCTGTAACTGTTTTATTATTATTATTATTATTATTATTATTATTATTATTATTATTATTATTATTATTATTATTATTAATTCGTAACAAACTTCGTCCGTACATTTTGGAAAGAGAAAATCCGATATAAAAATCTAAAATTACCTATCCAGTCTAACTTGACGTGACCCTCAGACGTTAGTGTAGTACGAGAGGTACAAGCATGCGGTCTAGCAGTTACTATCACCAGGGCTCCAATACACGAGCCCTGTAAGACAACATTTCCCCCTCATCAGGCCTTATTTGGGGGGGGCGAAACGTTGTCTAATAAAAGGGCTTCACTCTGCTACATTGGTCGCATCCTTATTTTGTTAGTTACTGCGCCACAAGCAGAGAACTATGAAAACTGGACCTCTCAGTTGCAAGTTTATCACTGCTCCCAAATTTCTGACCTCGGCACACAAGAAGAGGATTCCTGTCAGTATCATAAATTTCACTCTATTATTATTGTTATTATTATTATGTGGAAAACTAAACCCGAAGAGGTCATTAGCGCCTGGGGAATGAGAGGTAATCAATTTTAATTTAAGAGGAGGCGAGCGCCTATTCCTTGGACCTAGAGTTCTTCACAAGCATCAAGGCACACCCCTTGGTTTGTCTGCAGGCGCTCAAGGAAATACGTCTGGATGCATTAACACAAGTGAGAGGAACTAAGCTGTGTTGCACACACCAGCCAGGCAACATCAAGATGGTGTTTATTGCGATATACAACTGTATCTGGGGACTAGCCAATTGGTACGTGGGGACTAGCCAATTGGTACGTGGGGACTAACCAATTGGTACGTTAGGACTGGCGCAGTGGTACCTGATGACCAGCTCAGTGGTGCCTGGTGATACCTAGGGACCGGCCTAACAGTACCTAAGGATTAGCGTAGCGGTGCCTAGGGTCTGGCATGGCAATACCTGGGGAACAATGTAGTGATAACTAGGGGCAGGCGAGGTAACACCTTTTACGAGCGGTAAAATGGTATCTGGAAACCGGGCAGTGGTACCTAGGACCTACACGGTGGTACCTGGGGACATACACGGTGGTACCTGGGGACCTACACGGTGGTACCTGGGGACCTACACGGTGGTACCTGGGGACATACACGGTGGTACCTGGGGACCTACACAGTGGTACCTGGGGACCTACACGGTGGTACCTGGGACCTACACGGTGGTACCTGGGGACATACACGGTGGTACCTGGGGACCTACACAGTGGTACCTGGAGACCTACACGGTGGTACCTGGGGACCTACACGGTGGTACCTGGGGACCTACACGGTGGTACCTGGGGACCTACACAGTGGTACCTGGGGACCTACACAGTGGTACCTGGGGACCTACACGGTGGTACCTGGGGACCTACACAGTGGTACCTGGGGACACAGATTTAACTTGGCACGCATGTGACAGGAAAGGTATGGTGATACCGACAATATGTAAATAAAGACACGTACGAGTAGTTCAGGACATTTATTGAGGAAATGTTTCGCCACAAATGGCTTCTTTTTGGCGAAACGTTTCCGCAATAAACGTCTTGAACTGTGTATACGTGTCTTCAGTGGCACAACTATGGTCGTGATTTCCTTGTTCCTCTTGTCTTAGCCGGAAACTGTTGCCGTAATAAAGCGTAAGGAGGAGGAGCAAGAGGAGGAGGAAAAAGAAGATGAGGAGGAGGAAGAGGAAGAAGAAAGCAGGGAGATAACGAAGATGTAAGAAACCTTTAGATTCATTAAATCCATGAAGATTCTTATTCCAGGATAATCCAACAAAGCCAAATAGTCCTTTCCTGAGACGCGACCCACAACAGTCAACAACTAACTTCTAGGTACCTAATTACTGTAAAGTGAACAGGGGCAGCAGACGTCAGGGGACTTGCCCATACATCTCGTCTCGCTAGGGAATCAGTATCCATGTTTTTTGGTAGTTAGCCAAACTCTCTGATAAGCTACATATCACCTGTAGGGTTCACCCCTAAAGAAAGATTCCTTGATGATGATGAGGGGCTCTTGATCCAAGGAATTTTATTTACCTTTCGCCTCGGACCGAGCTTGATTTTCTCCCATTCCCCAAGCGGTATATGACCCCCACGCATTCTGCATTTTCCATTAAATATAATAAATTTTATTCAGTTCTCGGAAGTTTGACATGAAATAATTTACATTTTATTGTTAATAAGATCGGTGAAACTACGTGGATATTTTTAAAACATTTGGCCTGTTTGTCTTCGTTGTGATTCACACGCCGTACCACACTTCAGAGGCAGTGTCAGGGGAAAAAAAAATTACTAGATAACTATTTTCGTTTCGCAGAAAGGGTTGCATACCTCAGGTAATTACAGTAAGTCACGGGAATTAACAGGTATCCACACTCGAGATTATTAAAAAACGACAAACTGCAGTGCAGTGTTGGGACAAACGACCCTCGTATTACTCGTTTTGTATAACATCAGCAGTAAGAGTTTTAATAAGTCCCATAACTTAACTCCCGCTGGCACTCTTACACACCTGCAACCCGGAGCCATCGTAGCAGTTAAACCTTCCCGGTGAGCATTTTAAAAGTTTTACCTCATACGTCAAATATGCCATGGAGTCTAGTCTCTGGACCCATTGTATATCTGTGATCTTTCGACCCCTCGAAGAAGGTTCCTTGATGCCGGTGAGCGGCTCTTAATATGAGGAATTGGACCTGACCTCCCTTCCTTGGATTGAATCTGGTTAAACATAACGATATACCAGGGAACGGGTGGAGTTTGAGTTCATGGCGACTGAGTCCTAAAATTCACTTGCCATAGGTTCAAACCCCCACTCGTTCCCTGGTTTGTTAGCAGTCATGTTATTACGATTTCGTGATAAGAACATAAGAAGCAAAGAGCACTGTGCCCATGCTAGGCAGGTCTAACTCACATCCACCCACGCCCACTCATGTTCTTGTCTTTAAAACTACATAAGGCTTAACCTTCGATGACACTACTTGGGAGTTTGTTCCATTCATCCACAACTGTTACCAAACCAATGTTTTCCTATCCTTTCTAAATACTGTAAGTGTTTCCATCTAGAACCCATTGTTAAGAGTCCTGTCTTCGTTAAATATTTACAGCACGTTATTTGCATCCAATTTATTTATTCCTGCTTTAAAATTATTCACCTCCGTCGTATCTTCCCTAATTCTACGCCTTTCTAGAGAATACAGATTCAGTCTATCCTAGTAGGAATGATTTCTGATAACTGGGATCAACTTTGTTATTCTTCTCTGCATGTTTTTCAGCGCATTTATGTTCATTATGTAATACGGTGACCAGAATTGCGCAGCATAATCTTCCTGTAGCGCTCTAGTGTCCTCATCAGAATTAATCCGACGGCCTCCTATTCGCCTAGGGACTGTGTAGACAGTAAGCCTACATGGCTAGTTTCCACCAGAGGGCAGGTCTCTAGGTAAGCTTACCCAGGCCTGCCTCTCACTTGGCGACCAGGCATCCTAGAGTCAGCAGTTTCACTCCCCTCTCCCTGTGTACCAAGAACCCAAATAAAGCAACGTAGCCTCCGAAGCCTTATCATTCATCCTCCACCTGGATACACACACAAAACCCACGATTACAGCTGTGATCCATGCAAGTTTAGTGCTTCCTCATCAGTGTAATAATAATAATGTTGTAGCCTGAGTACTCCCTCCTCCAGAATGGGTATAGTAACAGATTATTATAAATTATTATTATTATTATATTCACAGTAAGCGCCAAACCCGTATAGGTAGTTCAACACTGCAATGGGTATATAATAAAAGCAACACAAATACTATGCGTGATTACAGGCTAAAATAAGAGTGCAGGTTAGGTTAGCTAAGATTCGTCAGGAAACAGATAAGTGTTTCCTGACGCGGGTCTTAGTCATGTGATGACCCTCAGATGGAGCTTTTGGTCATCTGACCGAGACCTTCCACTGGCTTACCCGTCCACCCCTTGTTAAACATAACTGCATGCAAATTACAATAAACTGCAGAGAAACCATGACAGATTGATCGCTAGAGAAGACATCATATTAAGAAATTACCCTTAACATTGTTTTATTTTAAATTCCCAACGATAAATGACACATATAAAATATTAAAGTAGAATGTTCAACGGTGAAATTGGCTGACTGCGAGAGGCTACTATACTAGGTTCTTGTTTCGTTCACACCTAGTTAAACTTTTTTGTTCATAATTTACATTATGATGAATACTTATTTTCGTCTCTATTATTATTATTATTATTATTATTATTATTATTATTATTATTATTATTATTATTATTATTATTATTATTATTATTATTATTATTATGGAGAGGCGATGTAGTCAGGGCTCACATATCAGCTAAGAAATGGGGCGTAATCAGACTTGGTCAAAGGGAGGGCTCCAATTCCTCAGATAAAGAACCCGTCACCATCAAGGTACCTCTCCCCCTTGATGGTGTGTCCCTATTAAATACAGGAGGCTCTATGCATTACGTCTTTATATGAAGCATTCTCGTCATTTTCATTATATACTTGTTTTTAATCGTCACTGATTATCGACCCTTAGGAGTCATTATACTACCTCAGATCATTCTCAAACCCAGCCCTAAATATACTACTCTTTTCTCTCCAAGAAGCTACCCACAACAGTCGGTTAACACCTAGGTACCTATTTACTGCTAGGTAAACAGGGAGCAGCATGTGTAAGGAAATACCCACATCTCCACCCGCCTCAAGATCGAATCCAGGTCCTTTGGTTGTGAGATACTATCACTGAGCCAAGATTTGTTGTTTGATTGATTCGTCAGGAACTGCGTCCTGACACAGGTCTTAATCCTAACATGACCCGTTTGAGGATCTCAAGGAGATGTCGATCTAATTCACCTGGTTTGTGCCCGCGATCAGGGTCTTGGTGCAGTCCCAGTGCGTTCCACTGCAAAAACATTTTATGTACTACAGTGAGCTGAGGCCATCAGGCCCCTCATCATTGTCTTTGGTCTCTGTGTTGGGTAGTCGAGTACTGAGCCAAGAGCCCTCTGTTTGATCCAAAAATCCATGTACCTACTCATTTTCAATATATTTTTGGTATTGTAATACCAACGATTTTCTGTGAAGTTTATATGGGAGGTTTTCAGGCCTCAAGCCTATCATTTAATGACCTTCCTCGTAACTGGGCGAGTCAGAGTCCGTGGGTGAGTTTTTTTGTTTGTGTTGTGGACTAAACAGTAAACATTAAGCTTTCCTCAAAGTTCTGTCGATTGTGAGGCTATTGTCTATCATTTTAGTGTTTTAGGTGTCCATTGATAAGCCCATGTTGACACTTTACAGATCGCTTGGTCTATCTAGGCTGGAATATTGCTGCACACTAACTGCACCTTTCAAGGCGGGTGAAATTGCTGACCTTGAAAATGTGCAGAGAACCTTCACCGCACGCATAAGTGCGATAAACCACCTCAACTACTGGGAACGCTTGAAGTTCCTAAACCTGTACTCCCTAGAACGCAGGCGGGAGAGATACATTATTATATACACATGGAAAATTCTCGAGGGCTTAGTACCAAACTTGCACACAAAAATCACTCCCTACGAAAGCAAAAGACTCGGCAGGCGATGTAACATCCCCCCAATGAAGAGCAGGGGTGCCACTAGCACGTTGAGAGACAACACAATAAGTGTCAGGGGCCCAAGATTGTTCAACTGCCTCCCAGCATACATCAGGAGGATTACCAACAAACCCCTGGCTGTCTTCAAGCAGGCACTGGACAGGCACCTCAAGTCGGTACCTGACCAGCCGGGCTGTGGTTCGTACGTTGGACTACGTGCGGCCAGCAGTAACAGCCTGGTTGATCAGGCTCTGGTCCAACATGAGGCCTGGTCACAGACCGGACCGCGGGGGCGTTGACCCCTGGAATTCTCTCCAGGTAGACTCATCTGAGTCTTGAAAGATCTCAGTTTGTTTGCGGAGAAACCGTGCATGCACTTCGAGACGCCATCTTGTCTTAATCCCATGTTCTATTGGTCCCAAATAAAACTTATTAATCAGGCATGCTTTATATAGCATCAACTATACTCATTGGAACTGTATATCTGCTCGTCAATCCAAATCTAATCAGCGATTTACGTGACATCGCCTCATTGCCTAAAAGCATGCAGACATGGTCAAGAGGTTCACTTGTTGTTCAGACCAAACATCAAAATGGGAAAGAAATTAAATTTATGTGACTTTAACCGTGGAACGATTGTTGGTGCCAGACAGGGTGTTTTAGTACCTTAGAAACTGCTGATCTGGAATTTTAACGCCCAATACTCTTTAGGAGGCAAAGGGAAGCCCTACTCTACTTAACATGGTGCACCTAATAAAACAATTAATACGTAAGATAAAGGGGGAATATACTATAAAGGGAAAGTAAACTGAAGGATCTTACTAGAGTTTGAATGCAGTACATATATAATGTAGTAATAATAATAATATAATATCTTTATTTACTAAAAGTACATGTATATGGTATACAGGCCTAGCTGACATCAGTGACATCCTGCTATATAGAAAGCCGCTTGTTATGCTGAGCATTTCGGCCAAATTAGGTCAGTTTTGTCCCAGGGTGCGACCCACAACAGTCGACTAACACCCAGGTACCCATTTCAAACTGATGGGTGAACAGGGACAGGGGCAGCAGGTGTCTTATGGAAACACGTCCCTAATGTTCGTTCGGAATAAGTGGGTACCTGGGTGTTAGCCAACTAGTGTTGCGTCTTGGGATGAGAATTGAAGGACCTCAGTGGAAATAAGCCAGAGAGGCTAATGACATGGCTTTATTGGGTCGCTTATTTTCCTGGTTAATAATCAAAACTAAATCTTGCACAGGCTTTCCAATGTGGTAGTTCTAAAGGCCCCTAGATCTGTCGAAGTTGAGACATATATCTGGTCCCCTTTTTTCCATTAGTTCCCTAAGAAAATGGGCTAAAAGTTTTAAGTTCAGCTTTTAGGGAGGTTATGTGGGATTTCAACGATATATTCGGTGGTCAGAGGTAATTTTAATTTCTCTTGTTGGGATAGAGAATTCATACAGGTCTAGTATGGGATGCGAAATGATATGGCGCTGCGAGAAAGTCATCGAGTTTATTTTGGATAAAGAAAATTAGAAACTATTTGAGATGGCACAGTTGTAAGTGTAGTTCATACATCGACTTGAACAAGAATGGTATACAATACCGACAAGATGAAAATTTAGACACATGTGCAACATCTGGGTATCTATTGTAGACGTTTCGCCAACCAGTGGCTTTATCAATACAGATTCTAGGATATAATTTGAAGACAGTAGAACTATATACAAAAGATGAGGTAATCATTCCTTCAGCCTTGGAGTTGGTGTGAAGAGCACCGTAGTTGTGGAGATTCTGGAACACAGGCAAGGAGGTTGCACGTGTCTCAATTTTCATCTTGTCTGTACTGTATACCATTCTTGTACAACTTGTCACACTGCAACATCATGGAATCTTGGTTCAGAGGACATCTACATGACCTTCTTCACGGCTACTACAACTTACCCATCACTTTGGCTATGACCTACTTCCACTGGGAAATCCCGCCTATCAGGGCCTTGTCCTCGTCTGCTACCCATCCCATTCCAACTGACGTTAGTATATAAGCGCCAGCTTCCCTGCCTCTGCTCCAGAATCTTCACGACTACGGTGCTCTACACACCAACTCCAAGGCTGAGGGACTGATTACCTCATCTTTTGTATATAGTTCTACTATCTTCAAATTATATCTAAGAATCTGTATTGATAAAGCCATTGGATGGCGAAACGTCTACAATAAAGATACCCAGATGTTGCTCATGTGTCTCAATTTTCATACATCGACTTGTAAAGAACCCATTACGAGTTGACTCTGCCAGCACAAGCAGTAACAAAATCGTTTACATATATCGATGGACCAGAGAAGTTTATTTATGTGCAGGTACATATACAGTTACACAAATTACTTAGGATAACCCAGATAGTCAGACAAAGTGACTTATTTCCATTGGTGTCCTAGGTGTCCCGTAGTTCGATCGCTAGTGCACTCAGCTCACACACTGGTCTGGGGTTCGAATCTCCTCCTGTACGGCTGGAAAACATTAGGTACGTGTTTCCATAAGACACCTGCTGTCCCTGTTCACCAATCAGTGTAAAATAGGTACCTGGGTGTTATTCGACTGGTGTGGGTCGCATCCTGGGACAAAACTGACCTATATAGAAAGCCGCTTGTTATGCTGAGCATAACAAGCGGCTTTCTAGTATATAGTAGTATGTCATTGATGTCAGCTAGGCCTGTATACCTTGTACTTGTAGTAAATAAAGATATTATTATTATTTTTGGGGTAGTGATAAGTACTTATCTTTGTGGCACACCTTCAACTTGCTAAGTCAGGGTAAAGTCTGATATTACCTCCAACACAAAACTATTTTTCTGTTGAGGAGTCTTTAATGTTTTTAGCCTTTCCTCGCAACTCGTAATACTGTACATACATCTTTTGATGTATTAGTCTTTACTGTTAATGCATTGTATGTCTCGCCCTTCAGGGACGGAGGCTCGAGCCTCCATCACTCATTACATTGAACGATCCACACAGGTTTAACGCTTTAGATAATTCTGAAAATGAAATACCACTTATTCCTAGTATACATATATCCTTTATAATATAATAACATATATATCCTACAATGTAAAATATTAAGGTATAAAAAGGACCCCAATGGAAATAAGTCACTCTGTCTGACTTTTTTGGGTTATCCTAGGTTTTCTACACATATGCTGTTATGTATGTAAATGTATTTGTGTATACCTGAATAAACTTACTTACTTACTGATTTTTTTTAAAATGAAATTGATTATTTTTAGTGAAGTTTATCCTTAAGAGGAAGATGATGTTTTCTGTGTCCGGAGCGAGGGGAAGTAAACAGGTGGGAGAGCAGCCAGCGAGGTGAAGTAAACAGCTGGGAGAGCAGCCAGCTGCTGATAACCTGATGTTCATGACTATTATGTCCTGAGCAAGACAATGACATCACTGACTCACACCTAGAAGAAGAATGTAAACCCATCAGAGAGTGAGGCGCCTCTGTAACACGCCACATCACACTACAACTCTTGCAGTCTTCCAGAGAACAAACCTCTACACAGTCTGTAGAGAAATAATTGAAATTTAAAGGTGCTTTTTACAGATTGCTGCTTTAAGATTCTAAGTTCTCTTCAGATTAACTTCCTTATTGCTAGTGAAGGGCTCTTGAGCCAAGGCAGTTGAATTACCTTCCCCTTGTATCACAGATTTCCTCCAGTTCTCCAGATCCTGTATGACCCCAACGGGTTTAGCTTCTCCCCTTAAAAATAATAAAAATTAAGTTTAACTACATATGGTTTAACAGATAGTATTTATTAATATACAATGGTGCTAATAAGCACATCTTTTTCATTTATACGCATTGTTGATAAATGATGCATATTTAACCTAGGATTAGATATCTAGCAAAGTCATAGTGGGACTTATTTTGGCTAATATCGAGTTTAGGAGGTTTAGATTTATGTAAATTCTCCAATATTTATTGGGTTATGCAACTAAATTTGCATTGTACAATATTAAGTTGGTTTTACATTTGAGGTATTTGCTGTGCAAGTGGTAAAAACTGCAGCCTAACTTATTGAAACCCAACTGAACATAACCTTATTCTGTCATCAGTACATATGCATCTTTATGTTCAGTGAGGTGTGTGACACGACAATACTGCATTGATTATCTCGGATGTGCTGAGCAGCCGAAATAAATATATACCATATTTGCTAATGTCTCCCAAAATAACAATTTTCACAAGAAATACTTATTCCGTGGTGTAAATAGGTTGTATGCCCGAGTTCTGCTGATTAGTAGTCGTAAACCACAGCTCAATTATACTTTGGGTCTATTGGAAGCAAACTTTATTTTGTGATTTCCCCCAAAAAAGTTACCCAGCCTAATTTAACCTAGAATTAACCTCTAAATCTAGGTTAGACTGGGTTATTTTTGGGGGATTAAAGAATGGGTCTTGAAAATATAACTGTTTCCATTGCACCCTCCATTTGACATTGGAGAACTTACATAAATGGTTAGCTATAAATTTATCACTAAACTCAAAATTTTTCCCATGAACTCCATATCAACATTTATCCTTTGAATTTTTACTGTTTGTTTCTTATT
Source organism: Cherax destructor (assembly GCA_009830355.1). Lineage (NCBI taxonomy): Eukaryota > Metazoa > Arthropoda > Malacostraca > Decapoda > Parastacidae > Cherax > Cherax destructor. Next base: position 73,245 of record WNWK01001009.1, on the reverse strand, counting down.
TATTCACATGTATATGCCATCTTTGTATTGTTACAATTAGTTTGTGATAATTGTTGAATGTTGAAACAGCCAAGAATAGAAATGACATTGCCAAAGATATATCAATTCTTTCATCTGAAAGTAAAAGACAAATGTAGCATCACATGGTCATTTTGATGACATTTTGCTCATGCAGTATGTTATAAAGCCCACTGTGTGGGCAAACTGTCATCAATAAAGCACCATGTGATAATGCATTTGTATCTTTTTACCATCGTGTCGGTATTTTATGCCATTATATCTCCATCTGTTTGAGCTGAAATGTGCTCTATTGCAAGTATATATTCATATCTTTTTTTATGGGTGTTGTATTTATTTTTTACTTGCATGAGTACAGAATGATCTGTCAGCACTGTGCCTTTCTATAGAAATGTTTTTAACTTGCCTGTGCTTTGTTTTTACCACAGTATACATGTACAGAAATTATTATAGGTATACAGTGGTGATAAATTATAAAGATATGGTTGCTCGTGGCCTTGTTAGTAGCGTCCACAGCTCACAAATCGGCACGGGTGAAACATTGGGCATGTCCTTACACCTGCTGACCCTGTTAGCCTAGCAGTAAGTAGGTACCCGAGTGTTAACCACCTTTTTTAGGTCGTATTACGGGAAAGAAGATTAAAGGACCTCGATGAAAATGAGACAAACAGTCCTCGATGATGCACTAACTGTATTGGGTTATCTGGGTGGCTAACCATCTGGGCTAAAACTCCAAACAAAATCTTATCTTAAGATTTAACCCAACAAAGTCAAAAAATATTAATGCACTCCTTAGGGATTTCCTTTATTTTGTATCTTATTTTCAACAAATAACATTACAATTAATAAAAAAAATAGGTTTTAAAATTACAAGACAACAATTGCCTGTATGTTATACCAAAATTAATATATCTTAGATCTAAGACAGGATCTTGTAGTTCAGTGGTAGCACATTGTCAAATTGAAAGGCTCAGTCCTGGGGATAGGGGATCAAAATGTATTGGCATGTCTCGTAACACTTGCTACTCTGTTCACTTAGCAGTAAATAAATTACTTTTTATGGGTCCCACAAAGGAAGAAAACAAACTCTGAACTGCACACTAAAGTGGTCATGTTATTGTGACATTATCAAGATCATAAAGACTGTTACTGGTGGTGTAAATGCTATACAGTTAGGTTATTATTCCTGTTAGAAGTTCATGGAACATGGTTTCTTAAGTTTTATTTATAAACATGATTAAGTTTCAACTGTTCTAGTCTGTCTTCCATGTGTAACATTTCTAATTTTGCAGTTCACCTGTGTCCAGGATAAGTCTTACTATCTTTTTGGGATAACTTGCAGTTTGTGTTTTTTTTTTTTTTTAGGGCCAAGGACCATGATGAGCAGGATTATTCTGCATAACATTGTATAAGAGTCAGCATGCCTGCTTATAGAATATGGCATTTGATGTCCGATACATTATGAAAAATCAGTTCACCTGAGAGGCATGATTCACATGATATTTCCAGATATCTCATGAGGATTACTGTTAAGATGGGTACCTTTCTGTACATTACAGTAAAATTACTTACAATTCAATTTTCATTTTGATCTGAGTAGTATTGCATCAGTGTTCCTGAAATGCAGAGATAATTTGTCATCTACTAACCATTGGCTACATGACTTGTGTTGAGAAAATAGCATATTAGCTACGTATATCTTTTTAATTTTTATTTTATACAGTGGTACCTCTACTTATGAGCAGCTCCCAACTCGAACAATTATGTAAGTGTATTTTTGTAGGTGCTTTTGTAAGTGTATTTTTGGGGGTCTGAAATGGATTAATCTAATTTTCATTATTTCTTATGGGAAAAAATTCCTTCGGTATCGGCACTTGAATAGCCATCTGGAACGAATTAAGCTCGTAACTCGAGGTACCACTGTACTAAGATAGTACTGTTTTTAGCAAACAGTAAGAGTTTGTCTCACACTAATGGGCACATCATCTACATAACTCAACAATAGATGGGGCCCCAAGATACTGTCTTATGGGACTTCACATGATATTGGCAAGGGTTCTGATTCAGTATTATTAACTTAAACAATTTATCTATTTTTGTTTAGGTAATGCCTGTATCAGTCTAGATTCACTTGCAGTTTTTTTTACATATTTCATGCTTTGCTATATCAGATTACTTTTATCATATTCAGATTGCATTTTGTGTTTCAGATTCCTCTGCTCTTTTGTCTGTGAGAGCTGACTACATGAATAAAGGTAGTATATGTAAATTTCAGTACAGTATATTTTTTTTTTATTAACACATTGGCCATTTCCCACCAAGGCAGGGTGGCCTGAAAAAGAAAAACTTTCATCATCATTCACTCCATCACTGTCTTGCCAGAGGCATGCTTACACTACAGTTATAAAACTGCAACAATAACACCCCTCCTTCAGAGTGCAGACACTGTACTTCCCATTTCCAGGACTCAAGTCCAGCCTGCCGGTTTCCCTGAATCCCTTCATAAATGTTACCTTGCTCACACTCCAACAGCACGTCAAGTCCTAAAAACCATTTGTCTCCATTCACTCCTATCAGATACACTCATGCATGCTTGCTGGAAGTCCAAACTCCTCGCACACAAAACCTCCTTTACCCCTCCCTCCAATCTTTCCTAGGCCGACCTCTACCCTCCACTACAGATTTATACACTCTCAAAGTCATTCTATTTGGTAATCCCGCACCTCCTTAGTTGTAAATAAAAAAAAATAGATTTTTAAACTACAGTGGTACCCCGAGTTTCAGCCATAATTTGTTCCAGAAGGCTGTGTGAGTGCCATTACCGAACGAATTTGTTCCCATAAGGAATGTAATGTAAATTAGATTAGTCCGTTTCAGATCCCCAAAAATACAATAACAACTTACATAATTGTTTGAGTTGAGAGCTGTACAAAACTCGGGGTACCACTGTACAGTGGACCTTCGGTTTTCGTTCACCTCCAAACTCGAACAATTATGTAAGTATATTTTCGTAAGTGCTTTTGTAAGTGTATTTTTGGGGGTGTGAAATGACTAATCTAATTTACATTTGACCTTATGGGAACATATTCGTTTGGTAACGGCACTCAAACAGCATTCTGGAAAGAATTTAAAAAAAAAACCGAGGGTCCACTGTACTTTGTTAGTTTACTACACATGTGTAAATATACAAGTACGTACAGTGGTACCCCGAGTTTTGTACAGTTCCCAACTCGAAAAATTATGTAAGTGTATTATTGAAAGTGCTTTTGTAAGTGTATTTTTGGGGGTCTGAAACAGACTAATCTAATTTACATTATTCCTTATGGGAACAAATTCGTTTGGTAATGGCACTCGAACAGCTGCTATAGTACTTCGTATAATCTTAGGTTGTTAAATGTTTACTAGTGCTTAACCACTTTAACTGAGTAATTGTTGATTTTGCTGTATCTCACATTCATGATAAGTACTATTTATGGCACCAAAAATTAAGTTTTATGTCTAGACAGAAGGTACAGGTGGATATGTTGGGTGTGTTTCCTAACACCTGCTGTCCTTGTTCACCTAGCAGTAAGTAGGTATACCTGGATGTTAACCGACTGGTGTGGGTCGCATCCTGGGGGGTGGTAGTATATTGCAGATAGGGTTGGGGTTTTGAAATGAGCTGAGGTAGGATAACAGCTCTTAGCCTGTAAAATTGATGTATAAAAAGAAAAAAATGTCATATCAATTTTGAAGCATGATGGTAGATGTGTGTTGCTTTGAGTTGTGCTATAATTGCCATTTATTGTTATAATTGAAGGATGGAGGGATTCCAAATATACTAAACTATTTTAGCAAAAAAAAAAATAGTCTGGCACCCTATTTCAAGCTTGGTTACAAATGTATAATATCTTTCCAGGATGATGATAACTTTAACCATATGTATAATTTTTTTTTTTTTTTATTAACACATTGGCCGAGTCCCACCAAGGCAGGGTGGCCCGAAAAAGAAAAACTTTCATCATCATTCACTCCATCACTGTCTTGCCAGAAGGGTGCTTTACACTACAGTTATAAAACTGCAAGATTAACACCCCTCCTTCAGAGTGCCGGCACTGTACTTCCCATCTCCAGAACTCAAGTCCGGCCTGCCGGTTTCCCTGAATCCCTTCATAAATGTTACTTTGCTCACACTTCAACAGCACGTCAAGTATTAAAAACCATATGCCTCCATTCACTCCTATCAAATACGCTCACACATGCTTGCTGGAAGTCCAAGCCCCTCGCACACAAAACTTCCTTTACCCCCTCCCTCCAACCTTTCCTAGGCCGACCCCTACCCCGCCTTCCCTCCACTACAGATTTATACACTCTCGAAGTCACTCTGTCTCGTTCCATTCTCTCTACATGTCCAAACCACCTCAACAACCCCTCCTCAGCTCTCTGGACAATCGTTTTGGTAATCCCGCACCTCCTCCTAATTTCCAAACTCCGAATTCTCTGCATTATATTCACACCACACATTGACCTCAGACATGACATCTCCACTGCCTCCAGCCTTCTCCTCGTTGCAACATTCATCACCCATGCTTCACACCCATATAAGAGCGTTGGTATAACTATACTCTCATACATTCCCCTCTTTACTTCCATGGACAAGGTTCTTTGTCTCCACAGACTCCGAAGTGCTCCACTCATGGTTAATGGAGCTTAAAATCAATGACCTTGTTTGGCCATCACAGCCTCCACACCTCATTCCTGTGCAAAATTTGCAGTATGAAATAAAAAAAAAAAGCAATTCACAAATGCAAGCTGCACAATTCAGAGAAGGAGAGGTTATTTTCATTCTTTTTTTCATTTAGTAATTTATACAGGAAAAAGGGTTACTAGCCCCTTGCTCCCAGCATTTTAACCGCCTTTTGCAACATGCATGTACAGTGGACCCCCGGTTAACGGCCAGCTCCAAACACTAACAAGTATGTAAGTGTATTTTTTTAAGTGCTTTTGTAAGTGTATGTTTGGGGGTCCAGAAGGACTAATCTAATTTACATTATTCCTTATGTTAATAAATTCGTTCGGTAACAGCACTTGAACAGCATTCTGGAACGAATTATGGCCGTTAACCGGGGGTCCACTGTATTATGGAGGGAGGATTCTTCTCCACTTCCTCATGGAGAATAAAGTAAATGTGTAAATAATTTTGACATGTGCTATTAACATTGCATTTAGTATTGATAGTTGTATATGTCTTCATTTTATCATGTATTTGTTTGAAAAGATATTGAATATATATCAGCAACTGTAACTACTCAATAAGCAAAAACTTCTGATTAGAGTTTTAGATTTAATCATTTGGACAATTCAAGCATCTGATAGAGTTAACAGTTCTTCCAGAACAAAAACTTAGCCACTCATAGCTAGTCAAGCATTTAAAACAATTTTAGAACGTTGTTTTAAGTAGAACAGAGAAAAATTACAAGAGTTAAATTGTTCTGTTTTATTTTTTAGGAAGCAACAACCACTATACTCTGCTTGTCCAAGATGAAGCAGAAACTGATGGAGTATGCATAGAAGAGGAGGAGGAGGAATTAGAGGATGGGTTGAATGTGATGGAAGAAGAAGATGAAGAGGAGGAGGAAGAAGAGGAGGAGGAGGAAGAGGATGAACCAATGGAAGATAGTGATGAAGAGGAAATATTTAGTAGTAGCAAGCACCGTACACTCACACACCACGAAGAGGCAAATTTAAATGGACAAAATCACATAGGTAAAGCACTTATAACAATAATATTACACTGGTCTTTAGCATAATAATACAGTACTGTATGCTTTACATAAATTTAATTTCTTCATGGTGAAATACTTATGATGAATGACATTATCTGCTTGTTTCTCTTAACTCTTAAAAATTGTGATAAATATTAATAATGTACTTTTATATATTGACCTAAAAAGAAAAGCGAAAGTTTTTTCCTTTTTAAAGTTACAGTGGTACCTCGAGTTACGATGGTCCCCAAAATCGCCCTTTTATGTAAGTTTATTTTTTTCAATGCTTTTGTAGGTATATTTTTGGGGGTGTAAAAGGACTAGTCTATTTTACATTATTCCTTATGGGGATAAATTCGTTTGGTAATGGCACTTGAACAGCATTCTCGAACGAAAAAATATCGTAACTCGAGGTACCACTGTAGTAATTTATACAGGAGAAGGGGTTAGTATCCCCTTGCTCCTGGCATTTTAGTTTCCACTTACAACATGCATGGCTTACGGACGAAGAATTCTTTTCTACTTCTATTTATATATTAATTTTATTGATAACTTTTTGTACTCTTTCAACAACAAAATTGCTACTAGTCATTTCAGGTTATGTACATGTAAATAGCAATTACTTATTTGCAATTTTGAATAAGATGTGTAATTTTTAATTAATAATTAGGTAGGTCAAGAAACATATTTAATGGATTTGGTAATATTATGTTGGTTACAAAGCAACAGTTAATAGATTTTGGCTCAAGAGAGTGTGGGGCAGGATTAAGCAGTTTATGACTAGTTCGACTGACTATATGAGCTGGCTTGCTAAAAGTGTCTGTTGAAGATTCCTGGCTCAATGATTATGGAGTGTGGCAGTTCATAAGGACATTGGGATGTTAGTAAATAGTGACAGAGAACAGTATTATGGTGAGAGCTGCGCAGTGCTGTGCAGTGCTCAGAAAGGGGGTGATTAGAGAGAGAAGACTGTAAAGTAGGATTCAGTGATGTGCAGCACAGTAAACCCTTGATTTAACAAATTAATAGGGTGGAGCAGGTGGCCAATAATAGTGATTGTAGTGGATAGAGATGAGATTGTTTAATGGTTATTGTAACAATAATGGACAATTTTATAACCAGTGAACTTTTGGACTTTATTGTTTCTGAAATAACTGATCCAGTAGATTTGGTCCAGTATTTCTGAACTCAGGTAAATTAAGGTCCATTAATTTAATTGAGGATTTACTGTTCATTGAAATACGTATCGTAATGATGGATTTTTGGTGCTAGGCTTGTGATGTGCAGAGTAAAGTATTTATGAAGAGTGACATTGTCTTGAAAAATGTGTTAAATCATAAATGAACAGTGTGATGAGTATAATGGAACTTTGTTAATTTTCTCTGTACAGTAATATAAAATTAATTGTAGTTGTGGTTAATCAGGCTTGAACACAGCCCTGCATGTCTTATCACTCATTTGCTATTTAGTATTCGTGGATGGAATTAGATGCAAACTAACATTTAGTACGAGCAAAATTTAGTGTGCAAGAAAATTCTGGTTAGTTTTGTCACAACTATGCTAGGGATATGAGGCTGCAGAAAATATACGATGAAGGCCTACAGACTAGTTAGCCAATCAGGCCAGAACCTCACTTGGCCCCACTTAACTCTTTGTGGATCTGCATTCGGCATCTGCCCTGTTCTATCCCATGACTAATGAAATGCTAATGGGGATAAATTAGAAATTGTTTCATACTAGTAAAGTTTTTGCAATTTTCAGTAGCTTGGATATACCAGGGAGGAAGGGTAGGTATCCACTGGGGTGTTGCCCATAGCGATGCTCATAGTGAAACATGCACATACCAAAACAGATGTACTACAAGGTAAATTGTGAAATGGAAAAAAGGATAAATTATAGAAAAATATAATGTGTTAGTAAGTATTTATAACATATTTTATTTAACAGGAGGACATGGAAATGAATACCGGTTGTTAAATAACAAAGATGGAGACCTCAGACAGTTTGGATAACCATTACTTTTGACACCAACATGTCCCAGCTCGTGAACATGCCATTCTCCATCATTTGGACTAGTGTGCTACTTATCTTGGTCTACATGTGATTGAGCCTGTGAAGACAACTGGATTGATGCAGAATTGGCTAAAGATTAAGGAATGTAGTTATTTAGCAATTTTATTTAACAGGAGGACATAGGAAATATGTACTTGTTGTTAAATTAACAAAGATGGAGAAAACAGTTTTGATAAAATACTATTTGATCAGCCAACACCCATGTCACCAGCTCGTAGAGCATGCTTAATTGTTTTCCTATAAATGTTAGGTATCAATTTGGCTACTTTTCTTTTTTACCCTTAAATATCAACTTTCCTTAGTGAAGAAACTTAAATTTTAAGACAGGCATTTAGCTGTAAAGATTGATTTATATTACAATTTTTTAGTACATTGTCACTATCTTTAAAATTTCTATTCCCTTTTTTATAAACAAAATTTTTTTTTAATTCTTCGTTATTTAATGGACAATTTTAGTTGGAAGATTAAAGTTCCCTGGTGGATTGGATAATGGGAGATTGGTATGTTAGAGAGAGCTGAAATTGTTTTACTGTGATTGTAACAATAAGAGACAATTGTGTAACCATGGAGCTTCTTTTGTTTCCCAATCAATTGACCCAGCCAATTTTGTCCTGTTCTTAAGTCCATTAAACTGAGAGTTTAATACATATGTATATACAGTGGACCCTCTGTTTTCGTTACCCTCTGATTTCGTGATTTTCGGTTATCGCCGACTTTTTTTGGGCAAAATATAGTCTCTGTTTTCGTTAATTCCCTCTGGTTTCGTCAGTCGTACGGAACACGTCCGAGTGCTTGCGCGCACACAAAGCCTCCCATACACCATTCTGAGTCAGTGTGGCATTGTTTCTTGGCGAGTGAACATTAACCTGGGAAGTCATATGAAACATTTTGTAATAATCCATTGTTTTTTGAGCTTGTTTATTGTGTGTAACTGCTAAATAAGCCACCATGGGCCCAAAGAAAGCTCTTAGTGCCAGCCCTATGGTAAAGAAGGTGAGAAACACGATAGAATTCAAGAAAGAACTCGTAGCAAAGTACCAAAGTGGAGGAGGAAGAGAGAAGGGAGAATGTGCCTTCTTCAGTGATTCTACGATATGTACGATACTAAAGCAGCAGGAGTCGATAAAGGCTGTAGCGCCAGCCAGCAATAAAGTGTAGCATTAACAGTGTAGCAAGTAAGTTAAGCGATTAAGCGATAGAAAAAGGATGACACAAAACTAACTCCAATGTTGTTGGGGTATATAGGGCCACTGACAACATACGCCGCCCTCTGCCAGCATCTCCTCCAAGGTAAGTGTAAATATTTCTTATTTATAAATTAAAGTGTAAATATTTCTTATTTATAAATTACATACATTGTTTCAATGTGACTAGTGGTCTTTCAGTGTAACTAGTGACCACCACCACTATAAGGCTTATGCTGTCAGTGGCCCTGATAAACCCAACAACAACAACACCACCACCACCACTCGTCACATACGTAATGACATATTTTATTCATTCTAGAGTATATATCATGTTTCTATGTTATTAATATTGTTTATTATGTCATATTAGATTAATCGTGATAAATAAATAAGCTGTAGATTTGATATTAGCGTCATATTGAAGCATTTTGTAATGTCTCCACAGTGGACCCCTGCCTAACGAGCACCCTGGAAATCGTACAATTATGTAAGTATAATATTGTAAGTGCTTGTGGAAGTGTATTTTTGGGGGTCTGAAATAGACTAACCTATGTGCCATTATTTCTTAAGGAAGTAAATTCGTTCGGTAATGGCACTTGAGCAGGCTTCTGGAATGAATTTTGCTTGGTTTTCGTTGAAAATTCTTTCCAGAATTCTGTTTGAGTGCCGTTACCAAACGAATTTGTTCCCATAAGGACAAATGTAAATTAGATTAGTCATTTCAGACCCCCAAAAATACACTTACAAAAGCACTTACGAAAATACACTTAAATAATTGTTCGAGTTTAGAGGTGAACAAAAACCGAGGGTCCACTGTACATTATTTCTTATGGGAAATATTATTTCGGTTTTCGTCATTTTCGGGTTTCGTCAGACTCTCTGGAACGGATTAATCACGAAAACCGAGGGTCCACTGTATATATGTTCATATTTAGTACAGATTACCTGGTGTCGTTGTCTCACATGTTTTGTCTCTTGAATAAATTTTAGGTATCAGTCAAACTAAGCTGGTGCAAAGACTTGATGGAGGTTATAATGTTCTTCTCAGTTACTATTCATCAGTCAACATATCTGCTTGGGACTCAGATAACTCGACTTTCTCAGATGATGAATCATGGCAAACTGGTTAGTATTTTGCGATTCATTGTCTTTGAAATTTAAGTTTTCTCAAGTACAAATTGCCTTAGAATAATGACAGTAATGTAATACAAAAAGCTGTCTTTAAATAAATTTAAGAAAAGTGAGTACATTTTTGTTGCAGACTCCCGTTGTTTCGATCAGTCATCCATTATCTTGCTCTGATGGAGGGCAGGGTTTGCTGAATTTCCTAAAATGCCAGATAATGGATGAATTTTTAATGCTCCCTAATTTTTGTACCATTTATTTTTGCATTTATCTATTTAGGTGTTCTGCATGAAAGGAGAGGGAGAGGGAAGAAAGGAGGAAGGGGTTGAGAGAGAGTAGGTGGGTGGAAGTAAGGAGAAAGAAAAGGGGTGTTGTTGATGAGTGGAGGTAGAAAGATAAGGGGTTTGGGTGGTGGTGGTTGTGGGTGGGAATAAGGAGGGAATGCAGGGGTGGTGGTGGTGGTGGGTTGAGGCAAAGAGAGGGATGAGGAGGCACCACCACCACCACCACCAGTGGTGGTGGTGGGAGGGAACGGAGGGAGTGCAGGAGTGGTGTTAATGGAAAATGAATTTGGGTGTGGAAAATCCAGTAAGCATATTGTGTATGATATCCCACAGTTGATTTTCAACACAGGTGTCTTATGCTGGGTGGCCAAATTTCTGGCAATTTCGACATCAGAGTAGGAACAGAAAGGTGTCTAGTATCTGTTATCTTTTGTCCTGCCAAGTATACCTTAGATAGGAGGAATCAGTTGATAAAGACAATTTTTACCGTGTTATGTACATAATACCATTGACTATTGTCAAAGCTAGCAAATAATTCAACATTAAATGTCTGGAACAGGAAATGTCTGGAATTCCAGTTTGACTAAGGACATACTCTGCAGACTATAAATGATCTCATAAAAAAATGCTGTACCGCTGAAGAGCGAATGGGTGGAATTCTACTGGGTAGGGGAGTTAGTAGATGGGGAGCTGGAGGTATTGGGTAGATGGCGGGAATATTTTGAGTAACTTTTAAATGTCGATGAAAAAAGGGAGGCGGTAATTTCATGTACTGGCCAGGGAGGTACAACATCGTTTAGGAGTGAAGAAGAGCAGGATGTGAGTGTGGGGGAGGTGCGTGAGGCATTACGTAGAATGAAAGGGGGTAAGGCAGCGGGAATTGACGGAATCATGACAGAAATGTTAAAAGCAGGGGGGGATATAGTGCTGGAGTGGTTGGTATTTTTGTTTAATAAACATATGAAAGAGGGGAAGGTACCTAGGGATTGGCAGAGAGCATGTATAGTTCCTTTATATAAAGGGAAGGGGGATAAAAGAGAGTGTAAAAATTATAGGGGAATAAGTTTACTGAGTATACCAGGTAAAGTGTATGGCAGGGTTATTATTGAAAGAATTAGAGGTAAGACAGAGAGTAGAATTGCAGATGAGCAAGGAGGCTTTAGAGTGGGTAGGGGATGTGTAGATCAAGTGTTTACAGTGAAGCATATATGTGAACAGTATTTAGATAAAGGTAGAGAAGTTTTTATTGCATTTATGGATTTAGAAAAGGCATATGATAGAGTGGATAGGGGAGCAATGTGGCAAATGTTGCAAGTGTATGGAATAGGTAGTAAGTTACTGAAGGCTGTAAAGAGTTTTTATGAGGATAGTGAAGCTCAGGTTAGGGTGTGTAGGAGAGAGGGAGATTACTTCCCGGTAAAAGTAGGTCTTAGACAGGGATGTGTAATGTCACCATGTTTGTTTAATATATTTATAGATGGGGTTGTAAAAGAAGTAAATGCTAGGGTGTTGGGGAGAGGGGTGAGATTAAATTATGGAGAATTAAATGCAAAATGGGAGTTGACACAGTTACTTTTTGCTGATGATACTGTGCTTATGGGAGATTCTAAAGAAAAGTTGCAAAGGTTAGTGGACGAGTTTGGGAGAGTGTGTAAAGGTAGAAAGTTAAAAGTGAACATAGATAAGAGTAAGGTGATGAGGGTATCAAACGATTTAAATAAAGAAAAATTGGATATCACATTGGAGAGAGGGATTATGGAAGAAGTAAATGTTTTCAGATATTTGGGAGTTGACGTGTCAGCGGATGGGTTTATGAAGGATGAGGTTAACCATAGAATTGATGAAGGAAAAAAGGTGAGTGGTGTGGAGACAAAAAACGTTATTAATGGAGGCAAAGAAGGGAATGTACGAAAGTATAGTGGTACCAACACTCTTATATGGGTGTGAAGCATGGGTTGCAAATGCTGCAGCGAGGAGGAGGCTGGAGGCAGTGGAGATGTCCTGTCTAAGGGCAATGTGTGGTGTAAATATTATGCAGAAAATTCAGAATGTGGAAATTAGGAGAAGGTGTGGAGTTACTAAAAGTATTTGTCAGAGGGCTGAAGAGGGGTTGTTGAGGTGGTTTGGTCATTTAGAGAGAATGGATCAAAGTAGAATGACTTGGAGAGCGTATAAATCTGTAGGGGAAGGAAGGCGGGGTAGGGGTCGTCCTAGAAAAGGTTAGAGGGAAGGGGTAAAGGAGGTATTGTGGGCGAGGGGCTTGGACTTCCAGCAAGCATGTGTGAGCGTGTTAGATATGAGTGAATGGAGACGAAGGGTTTTTGGGACATGACGATCTGTTGGAGTGTGAGCAAGGTAACATTTTGTGAAGGGATTCAGGGAAACCAGTTAATTGATTTAGTTGGACTTGAGTCCTGGAAATGGGAAGTACAATGCCTGCACTTTAAAGGAGGGGTCTGGGATAGTGACAGCTGGGAGGGACAATTCTCAGCTGTCGTATCTGAGCTCCTCTGCAAAGACAGTGATTATGTATGAGTGTGGTGAAAGTGTTGAATGATGATGAAAGTATTTTCTTTTTGGGGATTTTCTTTCTTTTTGGGTCACCCTGCCTCGGTGGGAGACGGCCGACTTGTTAAAAAAAAAAAATATATATATATATATGTCTACACACCTTGACAGTTATACTTTTCTTTCCATAGCTTCTAGCCTAATAAGAGCAGAATTCTTGACTGGAATGATCTGTACTTGCTTTCTAAAGAATGTGTTAGTGTTAACAACCTTTTCCAGTTTGATAGCTTCAAGAATTTCGTCAGTGGCAATCACCTAGTATTCAACAACTCTTTCTAAGACTGAGCAGTACCAAAACTAAAGGCATTGGAATTCAAACCAAAAGTATTTTTAGTCAGTGAAGAGGAATTGAGTAAGTTAGAGGTTCAAATGCTGCAACAGAAAATACACTTGAACTAAACTTTGAGGAAATTTCTGATTAATTGATTCTTTTACCCTTTTGCATTGTCACCTGAGCCTGTCTTGATGATAAAAGATTCATAAAAAGAGGAAAGAGTGAAGTCAGAAGCTGCAGTTCACCCCCTGTTGAGGGAAAAAGGGATAAGAGTGTCTTGATGGTATAGAGGGTACCCAGCCTCCTAGGGGCGCTCATCTCAAACTGAAGAATCCAGTGCTAATGAAAGGTGACCAAACTGGTATTTTTTTTTTTTTAATGCTTTCCAGTGAAACCATCCAGCACAGAATGGCCTTCCTGGTGGACAGAGACAACATACTATACAGTAATCAGAGATTATGTCTGGTAGGATGTACCAGGTGTCCAAAGGCTGTATATTTTATCAGGAAAGGTTATGACAGGATTTTAATATTTAACATAATCTTTCAACATAGATCAAATGTTTTTGAAAATAAAGAAGAGTGTAAATATTCATATAAATAGAGAATGTTTTTGTGTTTTTGTATTGACAGTGTGTGGATTCAGAAAATTTCTTTTCATTTATTTTCAGATCATTCTCAAACAGATTGTAGCAACTGTGGTTTGAGAGGCAGTAGTGGTAGTGATAGTGATGGTCACTGTGGTCTTCTAATGCTGGATGGGAATTTGGGCCGAGAAAATTGGCGCATGCCTCTTAGGGAATGCCCATTAGATCTACAGTGTGATTTGGTAAACGACCTCAGAGAGTACTTTCAATTTTTATAATTGAGAGCTTCTTTCTAATATTTAAGTTTTCAAGTATTTCTTATACTTTAACGATACAGTAAATATTTCATTAAATCTTGTCATTAGATTCTATAATTTATGTATACAATTGCAGATGGATTGTGTAATTATGAAGTGTTTCTTATAATGTGTGTGTATGCATGTGTGCACATGTATGTACATACGTGTGTGTGTACACGTGTGTACTTATTCACTTATATGTGGTTGCAGGGGTTGAGCCTCAGCTCCTGCCTTCTGTGTGTGTGCATGTTTGCATATGTGCACGTGTGTGCATGTGTCTGGGTGCATGTGTGTGTGTGTGTATGCATGTGAGTGCACATGTGTGCTTATTTATTTATTATATAATTTTTTCCTATATTGTTTATTTTTCTATAGCTCGATGTAAGTGGAGACAACTTACCAGATTGCATTATTCGGGGAACTAATTCAATGGTTTTCATGATTGAGGCACGATATGGCAACCCTGTGTGGCATCTACATGCACATAAGGAAATTGAAGGTCAGTAATTTTCTAAAGTAAATCACCACCTTCATTTGTAAACTTTACTCTTATTATTACAGGAGAGTTTATTATTCATATATATTTTACCAAAAAAGTGTTTGACTTATAGATATACGTATACAGCCTCTTCTCACTTAGCGACGTACTAGTTTACCGACTGCTTGGACTTATGACCAGCTCTCCAACTATGTAATATGCAAACCTAAGTAATGTATTTTTTTTTTTTCAAGTCGGCCGACTCCCACCGAGGCAGGGTGACCCAAAAAGAAAGAAAATCCCCAAAAAGAAAATACTTTCATCATCATTCAACACTTTCACCACACTCATACATAATCACTGTCTTTGTAGAGGAGCTCAGATACGACAGCTGAGAATTGTCCCTCCCAGCTGTCACTATCCCAGACCCCTCCTTTAAAGTGCAGGCATTGTACTTCCCATTTCCAGGACTCAAGTCCAACTAAATCAATTAACTGGTTTCCCTGAATCCCTTCACAAAATGTTACCCTGCTCACACTCCAACAGATCGTCATGTCCCAAAAACCATTCGTCTCCATTTACTCCTATCTAACACGCTCACACATGCTTGCTGGAAGTCCATGCCCCTCTCCCACAATACCTCCTTTACCCCTTCCCTCCAACCTTTTCTAGGACGACCCCTACCCTAGAACTAATTTCCTCTATTCTGTTTATTACGTATACAGTACACTACTGTATTATAAACTATACTGAAAATGTTATAAATGGTGCAAAGGTGACATTAGTAAAATATCTAAAAATGGTTGACACAAACCCACTACCAGTACAGTATGTTCCTTGCTTATTGACCAATTCGCTACCTACTCTTAGGAACAGAACCCCATCGTTAAATGAGGAGAGGCTGTATATATATGTGCATCATTACATATTAGTGGGAAATAGCCGATGTGTTAATAAAAAAAAAATATATTCTCAGCATAAAATTTGCCTAAATATATGGGGTACTGAGGTATAAGATACAGGTAAATGCGTTAAAAAAGGGCCTGTTAGAAGGTTTTCAGATGAGTTGGTAAAAGTGTGCAGTAATTGTACATCATTGGTTGCTGAAATTTTTATTTACAGTAAATGAGAAGTTGAAAACAAACTGTTCAAAGGTAAAATTAAGCTATAAAACAATATACAGTGGACCCCCGGTTAACGGCCATAATTCGTTCCAGAATGCTGTTCAAGTGCCGTTACCGAACGAATTTATTAACATAAGGAATATTAATGTAAATTAGATTATTCCTTTTGGACCCCAAAACATACACTTACAAAAGCACTACAAAAATACACTTACATAATTGTTAGTGTTTGGAGCAGGCCATTAACCGGGGGTCTACTGTATTATGTAACAGTTTCAAGTTGCAGATGAAATAGAAAAGAAACATGCTGACCTAATAGGGTTGCATGAAACAGATATTGGTAAGATGCCAAATAGAAGGTGTTGAATATACACACATCAGCAAATTTGATAAGAAAAAAAAAAGAGAAAGATATAATATTCAGTCCTTATTATCAGATTTCAACAGAAATATGTGTTGGATGTAGGTGAACAGTGAGGAATTTGAAGGCTTGTTCAGACTCTTAAGAATAGGGAAATGGGGGATTTATGAAGAGGTGTTTTATTCAAGTAAACAAATGATGATTAATTTTTTTTTTAAGTGTTTAGCTGGTGTATTAAATTATGCTACTCAAAGTCAAGGACCACTCAAGTATTTCAAAACTGAGGTAAATTCACAAATAACCCACACTAAGTGTGGGTTACTTGTGTATTGTTCCAGTCACAGATATTCTTTATTGAGTTAAATCCTTTTCTTCTTTTGTCTGCAGTGCAGTATGTTCAGTGACTTTCTTTTATATATGCAATATTCTCTCTGCACAGGTTATTTTCTTGTATAAGAACTTTTATTGATACATACTACAGTATTGCAGATTTTTTTTTTTCAGTGTTTGATCAAATTAACTCTTTCTTGAGCTAACGAAACACTTTATTTTTGTACCTTCTACTTACTCTTTTATTTTATCCTTAGAATTTTAGTGTTCATTTCTTACCATTGTGATGAAATGTAGCACTTGTAGCACTTTTTTCAGTAATATTAAAAAAATATACAAGTATAAGCACAGAGATGCATAGTGGCAATGCCTACCTTACTACAGTGGTACCTCGGTTAACAATGGTCCCCAAACTCGCCCTTTTATGTAAGTTTATTTTTTTAAATGCTTTTGTAAGTGTATTTTTGGGGGTCTAAAAGGACTAGTCTATTTTACATTATTCCTTATGGGGATAAATTCGTTTGGTAATGGCACTTGAACAGCATTCTGGAATGAAAAAATATCGTTAACCGAGGTACCACTGTATTTACAATACTATGTAGTATATACAGTGGTACCTCGGTTAACAATATTTTTTCGTTCCAGAATGCTGCTCAAGTGCCATTACCAAACGAACTTATCCCCATAAGGAATAATGTAAAATAGACTAGTCCTTTTAGACCCCCAAAAATACACTTGGTAATGGCACTTGAACAGCATTCTGGAATGAAAAAATATCGTTAACCGAGGTACCACTGTATTTACAATACTATGTAGTATATACAGTGGTACCTCGGTTAACAATATTTTTTCGTTCCAGAATGCTGCTCAATGCCATTACCAAACGAACTTATCCCCATAAGGAATAATGTAAAATAGACTAGTCCTTTTAGACCCCCAAAAATACACTTACAAAAGCATTTAAAAAAATAAACTTACATAAAAGGGCAAGTTTGGGGACCATCGTTAACCGAGGTACCACTGTATTAATAATTTTAGGCAATGTATATACTAGGTTAGTTTGCAGCATCATTTATTCTATTGCATTTTTAGCTTTTAATTACTAACTTGTTACAAAATGAGCTGTGATCATGGCAGTTATAATTCAGTTTTTCTGTATTTTGATTATTTTTTATTATTTTATTAACACATCGGCCATTTCCCGCCAAGGCAGGGTGGCCCGAAAAAGAAAATCTTTCATCATCATTCACTCCATCACTGTCTTCCCAGAGGCATGCTTACACTACATTTATAAAACAGCAACATTTAACATCCCCCCTTCAGAGTGCCGGCACTGTACTTCCCATCTCCAGGACTCAAGTCCGGCCTGCCGATTTCCCTGAATCCCTTCATAAATGTTACTTTGCTTCCACTCCAACAGCACGTCAAGTATTACAAACCATTTATCTCCATTCACTCCTATCAAATACGCTCATGCATGCTTGCTGGAAGTCCAAGCCCCTCGCACACAAACCCTCCTTTACCCCTCCCTCCAACCTTTCCTAGGCCGACCCCTACCCCGCCTTCCCTCCACTACAGATTTATACACTCTCGAAGTCATTCTACTTTGTTCCATCCTCTCTACATGTCCAAACCACCTCAACAACCCCTCCTCAACCCTCTGGATAATAGTCTTGATAATCCCGCACCTCCAAATTTCCACACTACGAATTCGCTGCATTATATTCACACCACACATTGATCTCAGACATCACATCTCCATTGCCTCCAGCCTTCTCCTTGTTGCAACATTCACCACCCATGCTTCACACCCATATAAGAGTGTTGGTATAACTATACTCTCACACATTCCCCTCTTTGCTTCCACGGACAAAGTTCTTTGTCTCCACAGACTCCTAAGTGCACCACTTACCCTTTTGCCCTCATCAATTCTATGATTCACCTCATCCTTCATAGACCAATCTGCTGACACGTCCACTCCTAAATATCTGAATACATTCACCTCCTTCATACTCTCTCCCTCCAATCTGATATCCAATCTTTCATCACCTAATCTTTTTGTTATCCTCATCACCTTACTCTTTCCTATATTCACTTTCAATTTCCGTCTTTTACATACCCTACCAAACTCATCCACCAACCTCTGCAACTTCTCTTCAGAATCTCCCAAAAGCACAGTGTCATCAGCAAAAAGCAGCTGTGACAACTCCCACTTTGTGTTTGATTCTTTATGTAAATTAAATAATATATTGTACGTATTTACTTGTTAGGTAGTAGGTTGGTAGTCAGGAACCACCCAGGGAGGTACTACCGTCCTGCCAAGTGAGTGTAAAACGAAAGCCTGTATTTGTTTTACATGATGGTAGGATTGCTGGTGTCGTTTTTCTGTCTCATAAACATGCAAGATTTCAGGTACGTCTTGCTACTTCTACTTACACTTAGGTCACTCTACGTAAACATGCACACGTTTATGTATACACACTCATCTGCGGTTTCTTTGATTTTATCTTAATAGTTCTTGTTCTTATTGCTTTTCCTTTCATATCCATGGGGAAGTGGAATAAGAATCTTTCCTCCGTAAGCCATGCGTGTTGTAAAAGTCAACTAAAATGCCGGGAACAATGGGCTAGTAACCCTTTTTCCTGTATAGCTTACTAAAAAGAAAAAGAAGAAAACTGTCAAAGTGGGATGTTTGAATGTGCGTGGATGTTGTGCGAATGATAAGAAAGAGATGATTGTAGATGTTATGAATGAAAAGAAGCTGGATGTCCTGGCTTTAAGTGAGACAAACCTGCGGTTTCTTTGATTTTATCTTAATAGTTCTTGTTCTTATTGCTTTTCCTTTCATATCCATGGGGAAGTGGAATAAGAATCTTTCCTCCGTAAGCCATGCGTGTTGTAAAAGTCAACTAAAATGCCGGGAACAATGGGCTAGTAACCCCTTTTCCTGTATAGCTTACTAAAAAGAAAAAGAAGAAAACTGTCAAAGTGGGATGTTTGAATGTGCGTGGATGTTGTGCGAATGATAAGAAAGAGATGATTGTAGATGTTATGAATGAAAAGAAGCTGGATGTCCTGGCTTTAAGTGAGACAAACCTGAAGGGGGTAGGAGAGTTTCAGTGGGGAGAAATAAATGGGATTAGGTCAGGGGTTTCAAATAGAGTTAGAGCTAAAGGAGTGGCAATAATGTTGAATAATCAGTTATGGCAGGTAAAGAGGGAATATAAATGTATGAATTCAAGGATTATGTGGAGTAAAATAAAGGTTGGATGTGAAAAGTGGGTTATAGTAAGTGTTTATGCACCTGGAGAAGAGAGAAGTGTAGAGGAGAGAGAGAGATTTTGGGAAATGTTGAGTGAGTGTGTGGGGAGTTTTGAACCAAGTGAGAGAGTAATTGTGGTTTGGGATCTTAATGCTAAAGTGGGTAAAAATGTGGAGGGAGTAGTAGGTAAATTTGGGGTGCCATGGGTAAATGTAAATGGGGAACCATTAATTGAGCTATGTGTAGAAAGAGGTTTGGTAATAAGTAATACATATTTTATGAAAAAGGGGTTTAAATAAATATACAAGGTATGATATAGCACGTAAGGAAAGTATTTTGTTGGATTATGTATTGGTGGATAAAAGGTTGATGGGTAGGCTTCAGGATGTACATGTTTATAGAGGGGCAACGGATATATCGGATCATTATTTGGTTGTAACTAAAGTTAGAGTAAAAGGTAGATGGGACAAAAAGAAAATGGCAACAGCAAGTAAGAGAGAGGTAAAAGTGTATAAACTAAGGGAGGAGGAAGTTAGGGTGAGATATAAGCAACTATTGGCAGAAAGGTGGGCTAGTGCAAGTATGAGTAGTGGGGGGGTTGAAGAGAGTTGGGATAGTTTTAAAAATGCAGTATTAGAATGTGGGGCAGAAGTTTGTGGCTATAGGAGGGTGGGTGCAGGAGGAAAAAGGAGTGAGTGGTGGAATGAAGAAGTAAAGGGTGTGATAAAAGAGAAAAGGATAGCTTATGAGAGGTTTTTACAAACAGAAGTGTAAATAGAAGAGCAGAGTATATGGAGAGTAAAAGAAAGGTGAAGAGAGTGGTGAGAGAGTGCAAAAGAAGAGCGGATGAAAGTGGGGGAGGCTCTGTCAAGAAATTTTGCTGAAAACAAGAAAAATTTTTGGAGTAAGATAAACAAGGTAAGAAAGCCTAGGGAACGAATGGATTTGTCAGTTAAAAACAGAGTAGGGGAGTTAGTAGATGGGGAGCTGGAGGTATTGGGTAGATGGCGGGAATATTTTGAGGAACTTTTAAATGTCGATTAAAAAAGGGAGGCGGTAATTTCATGTACTGGCCAGGGAGGTGCAACATCGTTTAGGAGTGAAGAAGAGCAGGATGTGAGTGTGGGGGAGGTGCGTGAGGCATTATGTAGAATGAAAGGGGGTAAAGCAGCTGGAACTGACGGGATCATGACAGAAATGTTAAAAGCAGGGGGGATATAGTGCTGGAGTGGTTGGTATTTTTGTTTAATAAATGTATGAAAGAGGGGAAGGTACCTAGGGGTTGGCAGAGAGCATGTATAGTTCCTTTATATAAAGGGAAGGGGGATAAAAGAGAGTGTAAAAATTATAGGGGAATAAGTTTACTGAGTATACCAGGTAAAGTGTATGGCAGGGTTATTATTGAAAGAATTAGAGGTAAGACAGAGAGTAGGATTGCAGATGAGCAAGGAGGCTTTAGAGTGGGTAGGGGATGTGTACATCAAGTGTTCACAGTGAAGCATATATGTGAACAGTATTTAGATAAAGGTAGAGAAGTTTTCATTGCATTTATGGATTTAGAAAAGGCATATGATATAGTGGATAGGGAAGCAATGTGGCAAATGTTGCAAGTGTATGGAATAGGTAGTAAGTTACTGAAGGCTGTAAAGAGTTTTTATGAGGATAGTGAGGCTCAGGTTAGGGTGTGTAGGAGAGAGGGAGATTACTTCCCAGTAAAAGTAGGTCTTAGACAGGGATGTGTAATGTCACCATGGTTGTTTAATATATTTATAGATGGGGTTGTAAAAGAAGTAAATGCTAGGGTGTTGGGGAGAGGGGTGGGATTAAATTATGGGGAATTAAATGCAAAATGGGAGTTGGCACAGTTACTTTTTGCTGATGATACTGTGCTTATATGGGAGATTCTAAAGAAAAGTTGCAAAGGTTAGTGGACGAGTTTGGGAGAGTGTGTAAAGGTAGAAAGTTGAAAGTGAACATAGATAAGAGAAAGGTGATGAGGGTATCAAATGATTTAAATAAAGAAAAATTGGATATCACATTGGAGAGAGGGATTATGGAAGAAGTAAATGTTTTCAGATATTTGGGAGTTGACGTGTCAGCGGATGGGTTTATGAAGGATGAGGTTAACCATAGAATTGATGAAGGAAAAAAGGCGAGTGGTGCGTTGAGGTATCTGTGGAGACAAAAAACGTTATCCATGGAGGCAAAGAAGGAAATGTACGAAAGTATAGTGGTACCAACACTCTTATATGGGTATGAAGCATGGGTTGCAAATGCTGCAGCGAGGAGGAGGCTGGAGGCAGTGGAGATGTCCTGTCTAAGGGCAATGTGTGGTGTAAATATTATGCAGAAAATTCGGAATGTGGAAATTAGGAGAAGGTGTGAAGTTACTTAAAGTATTTGTCCGAGGGCTGAAGAGGGGTTGTTGAGGTGGTTTGGTCATTTAGAGAGAATGGATCAAAGTAGAATGACTTGGAGAGCGTATAAATCTGTAGGGGAAGGAAGGCGGGGTAGGGTTCGTCCTAGAAAAGGTTGGAGGGAGGGGGTAAGGGAGGTTTTGTCGGCGAGGGGCTTGGACTTCCAGCAAGCATGTGTGAGCGTGTTAGGAATGAATGGAGACGAATGGTTTTTGGGACATGATGATCTGTTGGAGTGTGAGCAGGGTAACATTTTGTGAAGGGATTCAGGGAAACCAGTTAATTGATTTAGTTGGACTTGAGTCCTGGAAATGGGAAGTACAATGCCTGCACTTTAAAGGAGGGGTCTGGGATAGTGACAGCTGGGAGGGACTATTCTCAGCTGTCGTATCTGAGCGCCTCTGCAAAGACAGTGATTATGTGTGAGTGTGGTGAAAGTGTTGAATGATGATGAAAGTATTTTCTTTTTGGGGATTTTCTTTCTTTTTGGGTCACCCTACCTCGGTGGGAGACGGCCGACTTGTTGCAAAAAAAAAAGAAAAAAAAATTACTTGTGTTCTCCATGGGGAAGTGGAAGAGAACTCTTCCTCTGTAAGTCATGCGTGTCGTAAGAGGCTACTAAACTGCCAGGAGCAAGGGGCTAGTAACCCCTTCTCCTGTATATATTACTAAATTCAAAAAGAGAAACTTTTGTTTTTCTTTGTAGGTCACCCTGCCTTGATGGGATATGGCTGGTCTGATGAAAAAAAAAATTACTTGTGTATTGTTTTTTGCTGATTGTTCTGTTATTTTTCTAGTGTGATCTGCATTGAATTTTATATTGTATTAAAAATTCTAAAAATTTTCAGTTATATCATCACCAGGACAGCCAACAATGAAAACAACAAATTCACCATTACGACTATACAATCCTGGTCCTGCCCTCCTCCTCCCTGATGTGAATAATGATAGCTTTGGGGAGCTACTTTTCTCAGGCCTGTTGTCATATGAGAACATTCATTCTTGGAATCAGGAACATCCAGATTCTGAGACTTGGAATACTGAATCAGAATCTTCAGAATCTGTATCTTCACACTCTTTTGTAAATCATTTAGTTCTTGTTTGTGGCCAATCAGGAAATGTTATTGGTTCCCCTTTTGTTCTCAAGCAGTGCCAAAAGATACTCTCAGTTACATCAGATGGCCAAACAATATCATATTCTTGCTTGGGCATTGATGGTGATAGTAAGTATATATGAGTTTCTTTTATTTTTAAATGTGTAATTTACTTTTAACCCTTTGACTGTCGCAACCCTCAATCCTGAGTGCTTTCCTGTTGTCGCAAAATTTAAAAAAAATAAATAAATTATTTTTTCTTATGAAATGATAGAGAATCGTTTCCTGATGGTAAAGACACCAAAAGTTTGAAATTTGATTGAAAACTCACGGAATTACGCTCTCGCGAAGTTAGTGATCTCAGCAATATATACGCATCAGCAATTTCGCCGACTTTGAGCCCTATTTTCGGTAAATTCCATTGTTCCAGTTGACCAAACTCATAGTTATTTCTTTAGAACTCCATTTGTTCTATCGATTGAGTACAAAAACCACCAATTTATCAATTTCAACTACCCAATAAAGTGATCAGAAATTGGCAATTTGGCTAATTTCATGCAAAATAAAAAGTTGTCAATTTCAAAATAGGGACCAGAATAAACAATGCAGACATTCCTGGCACTAAAATAAGATGTTATCTGTTCATTAGTCACGTCTTTAGGCCCCTCTTATATTACTTTTGCTTTCTATTTTGATTTTTTATTCACATAAAAAATAGAAGATTTACCATTATGCAGACTATTGCATTATTGTAAAAATGGTATAAATAATATCAGTGCACTTGTGAAAGAATATTAGACTCAACAATTGATGTGTATTGAATGTGTGGCGTGATTTGTTTACTCTTGAACATTTGCAAAAATCAAACATTTCTCCTACTTTGAGCTCAATTTCAAGGTCGTGTTCATCATAAAACTAATCAAAATCATCTATATTTCTGTAGTATTTTGTCCATTCTATCAAATGAGACCATACAAAAAAGAGAATACAACCATAAATACTATACAAAAATACACCTCAAAGTCGGCGTTTTATTCCAAAAAATGGTCGGAGTTTTTTTTTCTCATTATGTACTGCGTGCTGCAGGATTTTTTTATACTGTGCACACTGACCACACAGACCCATTCTCTCATATGTTGGCCTACCAGCTTTCTCCCGTTTGATTTGAAGCCGCTAGAATTTAGGCGTATTGATACGTCCGAAACAGTGGCTCGTAAGACGTATATATACGACCGAAACAGTCAAAGGGTTAAAGGTGTAATGTCGACAGATATGGGTATAAAAACTCAGTATGGAGAACAAGCTTTTATGAAGACTACATTTCACTCAAGGTTGACTTGATAAAACTCAACTCTGATGAAATATAGTCCCAATAAAAGTTTGTTCTGCATATTAGGTGTGGTAGCCTGCCTTGCTACCACACCTCACAATTATGTTTATTTGTTTTACTATGACTGTATATACTTTTGTTTTCATGATATGTAGTGTATTTATTATATAATTTTGAAAAAAATGTTATAGATGGATTAATGAAAATGTCTATAATAATGTAATATACGACATTTAAAGCGCCCCAGAGTGATTATTATTATTACGCTTATTGCCATCGACATACCCTGTTCACTAAGCTTAATCATTTCTAAGATGGCATTTAAAGTAAGAGGCTTACGACTCCACTTTTTATCACAACTATGATTATTATTATTATTATTATTATTACGTGTATCATAAATGAGAGATAACGAGAGAGAAGCAGAAAATGTAAACAAACTGAGGGGGGTCAGACAAATGTGTATTAAGGCTTGTCCACTTTCTGATCATACAGGTTCATTTTGCATTATGTATGCTTTTGTGAAGGTTTTTCCCCACAATACAAACACCTTACATTGTGTACAAGTTGTTTTTACATTGGTGCAGTAGAATAAATAAAAGCACCACTCCCATTCTCATACAATACACTGTTTTTTAAAGCAAATGATGCTATGAGTGAAGGCATACAAAAGGAATGCTTTTCTACAGTTACCCCAGTAATACAGTCTCTCCTCACTTAGTGACGTACTCATTTACCGACGACTCAGACTTACAACGGGCTCTCTGACCAGTATGCATACCTAAATAATGTATATTAGAGCTGATTTCTTCTATTCTGTTTATTACAATACAGTCAACCCTCCGTTTTCGTGTATCTCTGTTTTCGTGTGTTTCAGTTTTTGTGCAGTTTTTTCGGGGAAATTTTACCTCCGTTTTCGTTGATTACCTCCATTTTCGTGCTTGGTACGGAACGTGTCCACCAGTGCCCCGCACATACAAAGCCCGCTAGACCGCCACCCATGCACATTGTCATGTAGTATAGCATTGTTTATGCTTGAGTGAACATCATCCTAGGAGTTCATACAAAACATTTATTAACAATTCATTGTTTTTGGCACTTGATTATTGTGTGTGACTACTAAATAAGCTGCCATGGGCCCAAAGAAAGCATGCATGCAGGGAGTGTAGCATGCATGCAGGGAGTGTATCATGCATGCAGGGAGTGTAGCATGCATGCAGAGAGTGTAGCATGCATGCAGGGAGTGTAGCATGCATGCAGGGAGTGTAGCATGCATGCAGGGAGTGTAGCATGCATGCAGGGAGTGTAGCATGCATGCAGGAGTGTAGCATGCATGCAGGAGTGTAGCATGCATGCAGGGAGTGTAGCATGCATGCAGGGAGTGTAGCATGCATGCAGGGAGTGTAGCATGCATGCAGGGAGTGTATCATGCATGCAGGGAGTGTAGCATGCATGCAGGGAGTGTAGCATGCATGCAGGGAGTGTAGCATGCATGCAGGGAGTGTAGCATGCATGCAGGGAGTGTAGCATGCATGCAGGGAGTGTAGCATGCATGCAGGGAGTGTAGCATGCATGCAGGAGTGTAGCATGCATGCAGGGAGTGTAGCATGCATGCAGGGAGTGTAGCATGCATGCAGGGAGTGTAGCATGCATGCAGGAGTGTAGCATGCATGCAGGAGTGTAGCATGCATGCAGGGAGTGTAGCATGCATGCAGGAGTGTAGCATGCATGCAGGAGTGTAGCATGCATGCAGGAGTGTAGCATGCATGCAGGGAGTGTAGCATGCATGCAGGGAGTGTAGCATGCATGCAGGGAGTGTAGCAGGCATGCAGGGAGTGTAGCAGGCATGCAGGGAGTGTAGCAGGCATGCAGGGAGTGTAGCAGGTATGCAGGGAAGTGACCCTGGATAAGGACTTGGTACCTAAATTCCTTATGGAAGGGGATTCCCCTTCCAAACAATAGCCTCTCTTCCCTCTCCCCTCCCTCTCTTCCATCCAGCAACATCAGTCTTCAATAAAGGTAAGTGTCACATTGAGTTCATTCATTTGTGCATGTATATCTATCTTTAAGGCCTCAAAAAAATTTTTTTTTTTAAACTTCTTAGTTTCTGGAACGGATTAATTGAATTTCCATTACATGTCTTATGGGGAAAATGGGTTCAGTTTTCGTGTGTTTCAGTTTTAGTTGATCCCTCAGGAACGGATTAAGCACAAAAACGGAGGGTTTACTGTTTACAGTACACTACTGTATAAACATTTAAAAATATACTAAAAATGTTATAAATGCTGCTAAGGTGAAATTAAAACAATATCAAAGATGGTTGACACAAACCCACGATCATTATAGTATGCTCTTTGCTTAGCGACGAATTCATTTACCGATGTGGTCTTAGGAATGGAACTCCATCGTTAAGTGAGGAGAGGCTGTACTATGCTGTACACAGCTTCTTGGGTGTTGGACTAGATGGACTAGAGAAAACGGAATTCTTGCTGTCACTACTACAAGCTGCTTGGTTACACATCTCATATTTATGTCACTTTGTTCTACTATGTTTTTTTTTTTTTTTTTTTCTCAACAAGTCTGCCGTCTCCCACCGAGGCAGGGTGACCCAAAAAGAAAATACTTTCATCATCTTTCAACACTTTCACCACACTCATACATAATCACTGTCTTTGCAGAGGAGCTCAGATACGACAGCTGAGAATAGTCTCTCCCAGCTGTCACTATCCCAGACCCCTCCTTTAAAGTGCAGGCATTGTACTTCCTATTTCCAGGACTCAAGTCCAACTAAATCAATTAACTGGTTGTATGTATTATATTTAGAAGATGTAGTATGTTTCTTATATAATTTTGAAAAAATATCATAGATGGATTAATGAAAATGTCTATATTATATTAACGTAATATGTGACATTTAAAGCGCCACAGAATGATTATTATTATTGTGCTTATTGCGTCTTCAACACTAGTGAGACACACTTAGTGATTTTAATGTGTACCTGAATGCCAGTTCAGAGTATAAGTTTATTTAGGTACAGGTACACATAAATATAATTGTCAGAGTAGGAGTAGGGGGGTTGTCCTTGGAAAGGATGGAGAGAGGGGGGTAAAAGAGATTTTGCATGCAAGGGGCTTGGACATAAAGCAGGCATGTGTGAGCATGTTAGATAGGAGTGAATGGAGATGAATGGTTTTTATGGATTTTGGGATATTGGCTGTTCGGAGTGACATCTAAACTGTCGTATCTGACCACCTCTGCAAAGACAATGATTATGTGTGAATCATGGTGAAAGTGTTTATTTCTTTTTTGGGTCACCCTGCCTTGCTGTGAGACAGCTGATGAGTTAAAAAAAATATATAGAATACAAGTTGGGAGGTGGACGAAGTTCATGGGTCCACTGTATGTAATAACTTTAAAATACTTGAAATTTTGGGAAGTTTCCAGATGTAATCAAGACATGCGGAGCTCATGGAGGATGTAAAAAAAATCGAGTGGCATGTGGATGCCATAATAGCAGATCAGGGAGCCATGTAAACAAAAATCTGGTCATAATTTGAAATGCCCATATTAATGAATCGCCGTAAAGCAGAGCGCCATAAAGCGGGCCCAGCCTTTAGTTATATCTAATTGCTCATGATCATATTCAAAATTTATTTATTAATATGGAAAAAATTGGGAGTACTACTGGATTTTACCTACCTACCTACAATTAGAAGCAGTGTATGTGTATGCGGCATTCCATATGCTGGCTGTGATAAACAGTACAGTGGAGAAATATTAGAGTTTAAATGTACCAGAATTTGAGAACATGAATTAAATTGTAGTAGGTAAAATAGAAACCTGCTAATATTTTTTTTTTTTTTTTTTTTGCACTTTGTCAGAATTGTTGATCTTTTCTTTTCTGTCTTTTGAACATGTTAGATGACAGGTAATTCTTACAAACTTTTACTTACATTCAGTATACACTTGCCTTTACTTTCCTATGTGCTTCTCAATAGTTCTTAATCCTTTCTTATTTACTTTGCAACCTAGGAAGCCTGGTCTGAGACTGGGCCATGAGGAAGATAATTCCCAGAATCACTAATTGATAACAGCTTAAAGGATTCATAATACAAACAATACATGCATTATTCTTTGGGACAAACATGCACATATTATGGTGGATTCCAAACTCACTGTTAAAGAATGGGACAGATCCGAATGGCTGTACCTGGATTCAGTGATCATTAGCGCAACAGATACTATTGAACAGACTAGGGTGTATTCAGCTCAGCATAATTCTTTGCACCCATTATCATACATGGAAAATGCCCAGCCTGTAAGATATCAGAGTTCAAATCTAAACAGTGGACCAGTAGGCTGACTGCAGTGCTCTGGTACCTGCTTCATCAGAACCTGACATACAATTCTTAATTGCTCTTACCTCACTCTTCATGAATAATATATGTGTGTAAAAAGGTGTCCTCCATATGATTTGAAAAAAAATACTATTTTTAATTGCACTTCTTTTTGCAGCATACAATAATGTACTTAAAAACCAAGAAAAACTAGCTTTACAGTTGCAGCGGTGTGTGACTCTTACAAGTTTAGCTCGTAATTTGATTATGTTGATACTTAATAATAATTAATAATCGTAATAATAATAATTTAGTTGGACTTGAGTCCTGGAAATGGGAAGTACAATGCCTGCACTTTAAAGGAGGGGTCTGGGATAGTGACAGCTGGGAGGGACTATTCTCAGCTGTCGTATCTGAGCTCCTCTGCAAAGACAGTGATTATGTATGAGTGTGGTGAAAGTGTTGAATGATGATGAAAGTATTTTCTTTTTGGGGAGTTTCTTTCTTTTTGGGTCACCCTACCTCGGTGGGAGACGGCCGACTTGTTGAAAAAAAAAATAATAATAATAACTTTATAGTTAGTGTTAAGTTGTGTTTTCTTCACATCACTTTTAAATGGAACTATCTTTAGTTAGGTACTAATTAGCAAATTCCTATGATGTCATGTTATCCAAGACCAATCTTGTACATTTCAGAGAAAGCTGGAAAGATGCCTCTCACAGCTCTTATGCACCAGATATTAGGTTCTTCAGCTCCTATGCAAGAATCAGAGTCTTCCCAGAACACAGAACCTCAAACTCTACACTTCCCAATTCATTATGAACAGAGAGAGCCATGCCAAGTGATTCTATTTAATCAGGATGTGTGTCCACACTGTCAATCAAAAATCCATCTTGCACATTCAGATGGTCGTGTATTGTGGCACAAAGATTATAAACATAGTACAGTTGTATCATGGGCAGCCCTTTTATCAGATGGAGAGTGTCATGGGGCAATATTAAAATTATGGGAATGGAAGCATGTAACTACTCTTGTTAAGATTGCTAAACCACCTCCTTTGGTTAACAAAAAAACAACCAGGAGTAGTTTCATCAGTGATGCAGTAGAAACTGAACCAACTTTCCTTGAAAAAAATACTAAAAATGAAATTGAATTCAATATTGCATTCAATTCAAATTTAACTTCTGAATCCAATAAAATACCTGATTTGCCTTTAGACAATTTTTTAAAGAAATATTCAAAGCATGATCATTCAATTGTAAATGAGGAGATTATCAATCCAGTGAGGGAAGATTATTCTGATGTGCAACCTCCGACAACTTCTGAGAGTCCAAGAGTTAAGAAAAACCTTGTTCACAATTCTCAGCTTACATATGAACACCCAACTATCCATCATCATCATGGAAAGCAAGCATCAGGTGATTATGAAGATCACACTCAGCACTCAGAAAGCTTGACCACTGAACAGAAACAACTTTCCCAGAAACCTGAGGAAATAGATTCCGAAACTCATGACTTCCACGGAACAACAGAACATTCTCCTGAACAGTTGTTAACCACTCCAACACTACCAGGACCCATACAACACGATATGAGAACAATGTCTCCAAGTGTCCTAGCACCACCTGGATATCAACTGCAACAGATACATGAACGATTAATTTTGTTGAAAAATAATGGTACAGTTTGGCTTGAGGAACCACTTGCAAACTTGGCTTTAGGAATTTCTCAACTATGCAAGAATATAAATACCTGCATACCTGATACTGAATCACATGCGAGGTCAGGTGAGTTGAGTTTGTATTACAATGTACAGTATAATAAAAGAGGGACCTAGACATATAGCAGAGACTGCTGGCAGAGATGTGAAAGAGAAATCCCACCAAACAGAATAAGCCTGGATTTTACACAATGTTTTATTTGAGACAAGTTTTATCGAATATATTTCTAGGTAACTTTTATGAAGGGATTGAGGGTGATGTTTATGAAGGGATTTAGGGAAACCAGCTAGCCAGACTTTAGTCCTGGAAATAAGAAAGGAAGTGCCTGCACTCTGAAGGAAGGATGGGGATAATGCATTTGGAGAGTAAACTGATTGTGATGTTAGTACACTTCAGGAAAGGCGGTGATTGAACGAGTGATGATTGTTTTTCACTATGGGTCAAGAAAGTTTAGAGAGGATCAGGAGAGTGAATTATGAGTGCATTCTCACTATACAAAGTATCATTGTAGAATTTAGTGGACTAAAACATTAAAGTATTTTATACCCATGTAGGGAACAGTGAACCCATGGCTTATTAGGGGCACCCTAATTAAGGCTGAAAGTGTACATGTGAGCAAACATTTAATTACAGGCCAAAGGTACTTAACCTGACTGACAAAGCAGTACGCCAACCAAAATCATGTTGAAAAGCATTAAGTAGAAGAAAATGCAAATCTCATGGACAGATCAATTTAATGTGACTATTCTACTATATATACATGATAATAAAAGAGATGGTGTAGCTTGCATGATACAGTATACAGTAAAATAGCTATGGAGAGGGGAAATAAGAGTAAAATGTTCCTTACATGACAAAAGTTGCTCTAGTAATGTGTTAAAATTAGTAGGTGCTTAACCCTTTCACTGTCTCATGTAGATCTAAGTTACTGAAAACAGTGGCAGTTATGTAGCCCAACATCTTAATCATAGCACCTTCAAATATGCTGTGAGCGATAAATTTTGGCCTAGGCATGAGAAAAAGGGGTTTGCTAATCTCTTATCTTGTGTTTGGTTTAAAATAGCAACCTTGAGGCATACTCTACAGTTGTTTTCATGGTTTTATTGGCTGTTTCTTGGTATTAATTGATACAATGGCATCAAATAAGGCTTGAATGGCTTGAAATAAGCCTCAAAGTGGCTGAAATATTCAAATTTTGGCAAGTTTCTTGAGAAATAGTAAGGGCCAGGATAACCCCTTGTCCTTTCCTGGTCTGTTTTACAGGTTTTTACAAGGTCTGCTTCAGTTATTGGGTAGGCCTAAACCATGAAGCAGACCTTGTAAAAACCTGTAAAACAGACCAGGAAAAGACAAGGGGTTATCCTGGCCCTTACTATTTCTCAAGAAACTTGCCAAAATTTGAATATTTCAGCCACTTTGAGGCTTATTTCAAGCCATTCAAGCCTTATTTGATGCCATTGTATCAATTAATACCAAGAAACAGCCAATAAAACCACGAAAATATTCTTGGTTATAGTATTTTATTAGCCAAGAAATAGGGTAAAAACTTCAGTTTTTTTTGTGTGATATTTAAAATGGAGGGCAAGTGTTACATAGGAGAGGTCTGGGGACGTGATTAATGAACAGAGGAAAGGTTGTTTTTAAATTGGAATTTCCTGATTGTTTAAAAGTTGGACAAATTACTGACTTTTGCTCCTCATATAGGGTAGTTGTGATATTTTCTTGGACTTAGAATATAGACTGGAAACCATACTTGCAAAATAGCCAGGAATTTGGTTAGCTTAAGTAATGGAATTGGCCTAAAATAGGCCTCATAGTAGGCAAAAATCACTGAAGTGCAAGTTGCGCCCAGACTTCCAGTTTCGCACCCACATAATTCAATAAGTTTTCCATAAAATTTCACTTTTTTTTTTTTCATGGCATTATCTGTACTGGTGGTCGCAACAGTAAAAGGATTAAGTGATTTTGTAATCATTGTAATGAAGTGCTTTATTATTGTGAGGCACTGGAAAACTGGTTAATAAGAAATATTAGGCAGATGTAATTTGATGATAAAATGATAATAGAAAAATTAATGAGTTACTGTCACTATGGGAAATATAGAATAAGGATGTATAATTTGCATGCTTTATAAATGGGTAGAATGAAAGGGGGTAAAGCAGCTGGAATTGGTGGGATAAAGATAAAATGTTAAAAGCAGGTGGGGATATAGTTTTGGAGTGGTTAGTTTTTATTTAATAAATGTATGGAAGAGGGTAAAGTACCTAGGGACTGGCAGAGAGTATGCATAGTTCCTTTGTATAAAGGCAAAGGGGACAAAAGAGAGTGTAAAAATTATAGGGGAATAAGTCTGTTGAGTATACCTGGTAAAGTGTATGGTAGAGTTATTATTGAAAGAATTAAGAGTAAGACGGAGAGCAGGATAGCAAATGAACAAGGAGGCTTTAGGAAGGGTAGGGGATGTGTAGACCAAGTGTTTGCAGTGAAACATATAGGTGAACAGTATTTAGATAAGGGTAAAGAGGTTTTTGTGGCATTTATGGATTTGGAAAAGGAGTATGATAGGGTGGATAGGAGGGCAGTGTGGCAGATGCTGAAAATGTATGGAATAGGAGATAGGTTATTGAAAGCAGTGAAGAGTCTTTACGAGGATAGTGAGGCTCAGGTTAGAGTATGTAGGCGAGAGGGGGATTATTTCCCAGTAAAAGTAGGCCTTAGACAGGGATGTGTGATGTCACCATGGTTGTTCAACATACAGTGGTACCCCGACTTACGATATTTTTTCATTCCAGAATGCTGTTCAAGTGCCATTACCAAACGAATTTATCTCCATAAGAAATGATGTAAAATAGACTAGTCCTTTTAGACCCCCAAAATTACACTTACAAAAGCATTTAAAAAAATCAACTTACATAAAAGGGTGTGTTTGGGGACCATCGTAAGTCGGGGTACCACTGTAATTATTGATGGAGTTGTAAGAGAAGTGAATGCTCGTGTGTTGGCAAGAGGTGTGGGGGTTAAAAGATAAAGAACCTAACACAAAGTGGGAGTTGTCACAGTTGTTTTTTGCTGATGACACTGTGCTTTTGGGAGATTCTGAAGAGAAGTTGCAGAGGTTGGTGGATGAGTTTGGTAGGGTATGTAAAAGAAGGAAATTAAAAGTGAATATAGGAAAGAGTAAGGTGATGAGGATAACGAAAAAATTAAGTAACGGAAGATTGGATATCAGAATGGAGTGAGAGAGTATGAAGGAGGTGAATGTATTCAGATACAGTGGTTCCCCGAGTTTCGTACAGCTCCCAACTCGAACAATTATGCAAGTGCTTTTGTAAGTGTATTTTTGGGGGCCTGAAACGGAATAATCTAATTTACGTACATTATTCCTTTTGGGAACAAATTCGTTCGGTAATGGCACTCGAACAGCCTTCTGGAACGAATAAAGTACGAAACTTGGGGTACCACTGTATTTGGGAGTGGACATGTCAGTGGATGGGTCTATGAAAGATGTGGTAAATCATAGAATTGACAAGGGGAAAAAGGTGAGTGATGCACTGAGGAGTTTGTGGAGACAAAGAACTTTATCCATGAAAGCAGAGAGGGGAATGTATGAGAGTAGGTATAGTTATACCAATGCTCTTGTATGGGTGTGAGGCATGGGTTGTGAATGTTGCAACAAGGAGAAGGCTGGAGGCAGTGGAGATGCCGTGTCTGAGGGCAATGTGTGGTATGAATATAATGCAGAGAATCCGTAGTTTTGAGATTAGGAGGAGGTGTGGGATTACCAAAACTATTATCCAGAGAACTGAGGAGGGGTTATTGAGATGGTTTGGACATGTAGAGAGAATGGAAAGAAATAGAATGACTTCAAGATCTGTAGTGGAGGGAAGGCGAGGTAGGGGTCGGCCTAGGAAAGGTTGGAGGGAGGGGGTAAAGGAGGTTTTGTGTGCGAGGGGCTTGGACTTCCAGCAAGCATGCGTGAGCATGTTAGATAGGAACAAATGGAGACAAATGTTTTTTAGGACTTGACGTGCTGTTGGAGTGTGAGCAAGGTAACATTTATGAAGGGATTCAGGGAAACCGGCAGGCCAGACTTGATTCCTGGAGATGGGAAGTACAGTGCCGGCACTCTGAAGGAGGGGTGTTAATGTTACAGTTTTATAACTGTAGTGTAAGCATACCTCTGGCAAAACAGTGATGAGATGGAGTGAATGATGATGAAAGATTTTCTTTTTCGGGCCACCCTGCCTTGGTGGGAAACAGCCGATGTGTTAATAAAATAATAAAAATATAAATTGTATAAACCAGTTTGAATTATATCTGGTATACATATATTATACTGCTCAAATTTTTGTTATGTTGAAGTTGCATGAACTTGATTACTGTAATTTTCAAATGGAAATTCATTGCTGATATATTTCATATAAATTTTGTCTAGTAGTTTTTGCTCCCCAAATTAATTGAATATTGATTATAATCTCATATTTGTTATTGATTATTTCCGTTTCTATATAGTTTTTGGTGATTATTGTTGTGTCCTCATTTTATTCATTGATTATCAAAATAACAGAATATTTATTCTTATATCATTGATGCCATTTTTTTCAACAGTTGCAGTGACTCCTGGTGTAGAAGAAAGGGCATGGCAGCTAATCTCAAGTAGCACAACTTATGTACACACCCCCATTTACGGAGAGCAGCACCACACATCTCCCTGGACTCTGACGTCCATTGTTAGAAAAATTATTGTTAAGGTGTAAATTTTAAGAGAAAAGTATCATTAAACAACGTCTATATAATTGTCCGAGGTATGAATATGGGATGTTTTGATGAGGGTAATTTTTGTGCAGCCCACAGTATGCACCAGTTAGGTAGACGTAAAGCTAATAAATAGGAATACAAAAGTTCTACAGATGATTAGGATGGAAATGACACTAGTGTGCATACAATACATGGTTTCATGAAGTGGCAAATAAGGGTGGGGGTAGATTATGATGGTAATTATGCAGCTAAAATTTTTTACTTTTACAATATAAATAATAGTGGCACTCACATTCAAGTTATAAATTACAGCATTAGGAAGTTTCTGCTGATAATTTCTAATGAGCTACATTGATGTTCATTGGTATTTTGGATAACTCATGTATGACCTACAATAATTCACCCAAGAAAATTGTAAAACTATAGAAAAATATATATACAGTGACAATGACTTTAATTACAGTGACAGTTGATAGTAAGCACAATACTCTGCATAAGCTTTTATGTTTCTGAGGTAGATGTCATAGTTTAGTCATGATTTACAGTAGACTCCCCAAATTCACAAGTAATTTCAATTGTCTGCAGTTTTTTCTCGGTGTCCATTTGTCGGTGTTTGTCATACTACCCCAAATTGAAAACTAGTCATAAAATTTCATTCAGAATATACTCATTGGATTTTTCATGCCTAAATCTCTCAGTATTGATCAGATTAGAGTGATATTGAAAGAGAAGTGGCCAAAAAGTAAGTGCAAAGAATCAAACCAGCAGTGGGATTTTTCTGAAAATTGCCTCAATCTTGTTCCTAAAGGTGATTCCTCTTGGTTCACCCTTCTTATGAAAATTAATTTTAACTAAATAATAATAATAATAAAATAAAATTAAGCGCTAAACCTGTATGGGTCATGCAGTGTTATGGGTAGGTATATGCGAGGATGGAAATGTGTGAAGTTTAGGAGTATGTGAGGGGCAGGGGTGTACGAGGGTAGGGATTAGTGTAAGAGTAAAATTTAAATTACAGTTTTTACATAGGTTAGTTTCTGTTAGAAAGTCAATGAGTGTGCATCAAAAAATAGGACTTTCAGCAAGATCAGTAAGAGTGAGTGTGTTAGGATGGTGAAGATGTCAGAAGTGAATTGTACATACCTGCTGATAGACATGACACTCTATTAAGATATGGTTGATTGACAGTAACACCCAGTCATCCTCTCATAGTGGTTCCTGTCATTTCTCCGTGTGATATCCATGAGAGAGTTGTGTGTATAAGATTCGTAAGTGTGAGAGTGAATTTTGAGTGATATTTAAAAAAATACAATACGTATAGCTTTTTTCTTTTAATGGCTACGTTCACAGTGAAATTATGTTGTCCATTTTTTCTAATATTTTGTTTGCTGTATGCATTATTTTTTTTTATGTTTTTTAGTGGAAGTATGTTGTGTTCATTTTTTTTGGTTGGTACAAACCAGTCAAGAAATGTTTACTTATTTTTTGTGATACCCACTTTTGACTTGGTGCACATACCCAAAATCAAAAGCTGACCATAGGAATTTGTTCAAAATGCTAAGTAACATTTTGAACAAAATGTTACTTTTATGTTTAATTTCAAGTAATATTAT
Organism: Cherax destructor; assembly: GCA_009830355.1. Classification (NCBI taxonomy): domain Eukaryota; kingdom Metazoa; phylum Arthropoda; class Malacostraca; order Decapoda; family Parastacidae; genus Cherax; species Cherax destructor. The sequence goes on along the minus strand of WNWK01001009.1, from coordinate 36,261 downwards.
GTGCAAAAATTATTACTATTACATTTATAGTTAGGAGCTTTACAATATGAATTATGTGCCAGTATATGTTAGTCATCAGTCATTGCTCAAATATAAAATGTAATTGCCCTTGTGATATAGGTGCTCAGTATTGATATTATGTGAATAGAGGTCCCATGTACAGTGCAATACTGTCTCAAGTGTATTGTGGTACAACAAAATACCATTTGCATAGTTTACACTGGTCTGTAACTCAGTGGTCAGAATGTTTGGCACACAGTCGAAAGGTGTAGGGTTCAGTATCCTTGCACCGTGAGGTGCAGGTACTAGTCACACCCACTGCCCCTCTTCACCTAGCATCAAATAATTACCTGGGTGATGATTTTTGACTGTTGTGGGTTGCATCTTGGAGATGGTATACCATAACTAGGCTGAGGTAAAATAATGACTTATCCTGTAAAAATAAAGTGTTAAAAATCTATTACGTAAGGTATTGATTTTGCAAAATAAATGGCACAAGATTTTATAGAACTCTCCATTTATACCATACAAGATTTTTGGAATAAATTACATTTAAAATATTTCATGTAGATAAGAGAAACATTTCGGAATACAGTTATGATCACATGCTATTCGATATGGTGGTTAAAGTTTTCATCAGATTGTTTTAATAACATATTTATTGAATGCTACTTATTACTACAATATAAGAATGTATGCTAATCTTATATTCAGAATACAGTGTTCCCAAAGAGGACAATGCATTTTGCAAACAGAGGAGGAGACACTTTTAAAGTATACTTTGCAATATGGATGAGACAGTTATTGCAAATTTTTACTAAGTTTTTCCAGACTTGTCAGTTGTTAAACAGGTGGATATATTCAGGCTGTACTAGCCTTTCTCCAATATGCTTCTCAAGGTTCACTTTTGATCACTTCCCAGTGCTTTGCAAATCCAGTCTCAATGAATTTAGTCAATTCATTGCTTTAGACATCTAGTATTTTCCCTACTAGGTTAGTGACACCTAGCCTGCCAGTGCTTTATTTCTTCCCATATGCTCGTGAAGATGCAGAATTTCAGTTATTCTTTGATTTGTCATGAAGTTACTCAGGCTCGTAAATTTGAAAGGTGTTTGACCCTACCATTGCAGACATGAAGGTGAATTATTATATTTGTGATTATTAAACACTGAACTCATAAGAGTCATACAGTTGAAACATAAAGGACAAGTTCTCTGCTTGCAACCCAGTGAAAAAACAGGATGATTTGCTGAGGGAATGTACTTTGGAGGCTTTAACTGGTCAATTACTGAACATGATCATTGAGCTGTGGGTGCATAATGAGGACTCCTTATTTCCACGATCAGTGGTTGCTGCACAATAGGTGATGACAGACACTGTCATTATGTGTCTGAGAGCAGCTATGGCAAACAACAGAATACATGTTTGCAAAGATTTCCTGCATCTCTAAATCATTGCTAACTTGGGAGGCTCTGATTCATAGAACCATCAATAATGCATGTTTGGCTAGACACAAAGTCATGTCCCACACATTTCAGATGTTAATAATGCACTCAGCTTCCACAGATACATACCAAGTTAAGACTTGTCTTCAATTTCAGTGTTGTCAGTTGAGTCGCTGAGTTGCACTCATGGTTTGCCCATGAAGTCTGTGATTTGTGCCGGCCCCCCTCAATTTACTTGATTAGTGTATGCACGTGAATTTTGAAATGCAACACAATCATGGCTTCAACTCCTTTAATAGGTAGAATATTCTCTAGGTTAATAAATCTTTGGAAAAAGAATTTTTGTGTCTGTCCTGCAAAGTTGTGATGTAGTTTGGTGAACTTGAAAATGTTGCCTTTTTTGTGTCAGTTGGGCCTCTGGAAAAGTGGTCAGGGTTTATATTAACTAGTTTGTTCAGTATCTTAAATGCCTATATACAAATTTTTTAGGTTGTCAGTGCTGTAGATCACAGCCTAACCTGGAAAGTGAAGTACAGTAACTTCCAGTATGATTTTCATTGTTGAACTTTCCAGTAATTTAAGAACTTACTATAAGTGTGGTCTTTATGCTTTACTATAGTGCAGTAGTCAAGATATTAATAAAACTGGGTGAGTTTGCACTCTGCACATTCATTTCAATAAGTTGTTGATGTCTAATGCATTGGTATAAGTGTGAATTGTCACTTCTTATAATAGACCTAAAAGTTTTCCTAATGCTTTTTATCTTAAATAATAATATAGGTGCCAAGCATTCCATTTAAGTGTTATTGTGGCTCTCTGTAACTTTCACTCAAATGCATAATACAGGAAATTCATTGTAATATATTAAGATTTCCATGTATAATAGATAATGTTGTTAGTGTATTTAACTGCAGTTTAATGTAAGCAATCATCTTATATGACAATATACAAGGTTTTTATATTGTGTACATTGTTTTCTTATTTGATATTCTGTTAAAAACAAATAATATGAAATACAAAATGGCATGAAACCTAAATTTTCATTAGACCCTACATTCATTATACAGTATTTGATGTTAGAGTGCACTTCAGTACAGTGGACCCCCGAGTAACGAGCATAATTCATTCCAGAAGCCTGCTCAAGTGCCATTACCGAACGAATTTACTCCCTTAAGGAATAATGTCAAGTAGGTTAGTCTATTTCAGACCCCAAAAATACACTTACAAAAGCACTTACAATATTATATATACTTACATAATTGTACTATTTCCGGGGTGCTCGTTACTCGGGTCACTGTACTTTGGTAATATTTTTCTAAGTTTGGCATTCATGAAGATACAGTAATTTCTTTAAAGATATCCTTTATAGTATAAAGATTTAAATCTATAATGTAAATAATCTTATTGCACTTGCAAATACAGATGAAGTGAATGATAAAGGAATATTTTTAATTATGGTGGGGAAAGAAATACAGTGGACCCCTGGTGTTCGTCCTGCTCCAAACACGCCCTTTTATGTAAGTGTATTTTTTTAAATGCTTTTGTAAGTGTATTTTTGGGGGTCTAAAAGGACTAGTCTACTTTACATTATTCCTTATGGGAATAAATTTGTTTGGTAATGACACTTGAACAGCATTCTGGAACGAAAAAATCACGAAAACCGGGGGTCCACTGCAGTGATAGTGTCAGGGTTAAACTATGGTGAATATAAGACCACCTAGGAATATCAAGCATAGAAAAATCTTGATATATATATACATATATAGGTAGTAAATTTTCGGAATTGAAAGTATGTAAATTAGTTGGAAGATGAAGCAAAAGATGTAAACAAGTAAAGAAAGTTTATCAAAGCAGTTTTTGATCTTGCTTTGTATTGTTTTACTTTAAAGATTTTCCACAAGACAGGATTTAATATGTTATGTGACTATATAAGTACTAAAAACTAGTTGCGTAGTATGGATGAATCGATTTCATGTGACAATCTCTTACTAATTATTAAATGAATTTTTCTCATTAGGAGTTTGGAGGCAAAGAACACACATTAATAAACAAGAATAATCAGTTGAGATAAAGACTGAAAGCTAATACAAATGAATTTTATATACGTATAACTAAATCATTAGCAATTTTGTCATGGCATCTCAGATGCTATGACTTGCATGCTGCAGTTAAAATTCACCTCTTGTTACTTTCATCAGGTCATGAACGTTATAAATTATGCAGTAATGGTTTTCAAGTGTGATTTATTGTTAATTCTAAACAAGATAGGTTAATAAATTCTTAAAATATGCCCTTCAAAATCTGTTCATTAAAACTTCATTTGAATCTTTGCTTTATCAGTTGAAATATATGCAAGTCTTTTTTGATGCTTTCAGCATCGTCTTACACTACTTGTGTGACATTAACTATACAAAAAAATATGATGCAAACAATAAATCTTATGGAATACAGTAAATATTTTCTTTGCATGAATATTTTATATACTGTAATACATAATGTTTAGAGACTTAGTTGTGTGCCTTTCTTATTTCAATTGTTAACGGTGGAATCCCTTTGCAATATTTATAAAAATGTAATTATTATATTTTTACAATGTTTTTACAATACCATAGATACAAAATTTGTATAAACATTCAAGTCCATGTGAATGAAAGAAATGTATTTATGCAGAATTTTTCACAAAATAACTTTGTACATATATAATGTACAATGGTAAAGATTCTGCAAAAATTACTTTTGACAAATAATTTAATTTTCATCATGATAATGCAGTACTGTACTTAGCAGTTGTAATGCAGATACTGCACATAAAATTAGGACACATTGTATTACTGTACTAGTGTCTTAATGGCTGAATGGAAAAAAAAATTGTTGAAAATGTGTTTAACACAATTTCTTTGAAAAATTGTTGATACAAATGTTTTGAAGTGAATGAATGAAAGTTTCATTTGCATCTTATGCTTTAATGAATAGTCAATGTATACTGTACTCTTTATTGAATAAGCATTTGCTAATTCAGAGAATTTGGTTTCTGAATTTGCATTGACTACCAGCCATGAATTACCAGTGATCTTGTTAGCAGCTTATGGAAAAGCAGGATTCTGGTAATGCCAGATCCCTCAGTTTCCCACCACAGCAAGGTAAATCAAAGAAGATAGCACATTCAACATCACTCATTCTCTAGTTGATTTCCAAAAGGGCTCAGACATTGTTACATGATACCCACACACCCATTAATAATTTTAATTTTGTTTTCCAAACAGGTGAGATTCCTTCCTGAGGCAGAAAATTTGTGGTGGTGGGGCTTGTTTGTTTCTCTGTGACCCAGTAAGCACTGTCAGGTAGCCTTGGGCAGGAATGGCGAATACTGCCTTTCCTGCTGCTTTAGCTCGTGAAAGGAGCCAGACTCATACGTATTACTACTGTATAGTCTATACATGTTGTCTGCGCTACTAACAGAAGGGGCTGCCTGTGTTGGATGATGGATGTCTGGGATTAGGCTGAGGTACATTGTGGAGGGAGGTTTCCGTACTGGTGTGAGCAAATGTATTATCTCTGTGGTGTGAAGAGTCACTCTGTTAGCAAGTGCTCTGCACATTGGCCAGTGTTCAGTCTCCTCCATTGGTAGGTGGTATTCCTTTGCCCTAAGATACAGTACAAGTAGTCTGAATACTGTAGCACATTACTGTTTATAGATCTATGTTCTTCCAACCTCATAATGCAGGTGATGTGTTTGTGAGTTGCCTTATTCTAGAAGATCCCTAATGACTATTTCCTTTTACCTTGCTGTTCCTAGTCATTCAAGTATGTCTACTACTTTTCCATCCACCCTCATGCCTCCTTACATTTGTCAAAAAAATTCTCTTACTGGATAACTGGCCTACATAGTCAAAGTACTTTGTAAATGTCACAAATACTACTACTATTACTACTACTACTGCTACTACTCATCTTAGTGGATCATGTTGTGAAGAGTTGATGCAGTATTTTAGCACTCCAACCGAGTTTATAACGAGAGCTACTTGATGATAAACTTGCTATTACACTCCTGTCATCAACTGGTAATAAGATGGTTTTCTATAAATTACTCGACCAGCCTTGCATACCACATACTAACCATGCTCCTCATGGTGTTGTCCTCACCACACTACCGACAGTCAGTGGCATACTTAACACTGTTAGTCCATCATGTCCAATTACATTCGTGATGTGGGTCAGTTGCTCTTCCATGGATAGTTTTCTTCGCATAAGAGGTACGGTGCAGTCTCCTCAAGCTCCATAGTCTAACTTTTAAGTGGAAATCTTAATCTGACCTCATGGTTATTGCTGTTATGTTAGCAACAAAATCATCTGGCTATTGCTTCTTCCCATTAGGAGCACACTCTCACTCTCTCATTCTGTAGGTCAAGGGTTGTCATTTTATGGCTCTCTCAGTCTTTCTCTCTCTCAATATCTCTCTCTCTGTCTTTCTTTCCTTCCCCCCAGGAGGGTGGGGTGATTATATATATGGCAATAAACTAAATATAAAAACTGTATTGTCACTTCCTATAAAGGAAGGATGACATTAAAGAAGAAAATTCATATACAATTACTTACACCCTAACAACCTTTCTATAATGTTGCAGACATTATGATCCAATAATTAATCATCAACTTCATTTTAAATATAAATACTTTCATTAGTTTTTAAACTAGGTCATCAGTGTTCTCTCTGTCTAGTCATACACAACCTTCATTTTCCATCATCCAGAACTGCCAGCTCATTTATCATTACTTGTATGGTTATATTTAGTTTTCTCTGATCTCACACTGCTTTCATTATAATCGATCTTGTGTGCTACTGTCACACTTGCATGCAGATAATCAAAAGCTACCATCTCATTAAATTCTGGTGTGTTCTCTTAACTCTGAATGATATATTGATAATGTTAAGGGAGGGTGTGTAAAGGTAGAAAGTTGAAAGTGAACATAGATAAGAGTAAGGTGATGAGGGTATCAAACGATTTAAATAAAGAAAAATTGGGTATCACATTGGAGAGAGGGATTATGGAAGAAGTGAATGTTTTCAGATATTTGGGAGTTGACTTGTCAGCAGATGGGTTTATGAAGGATGGGGTTAACCATTGAATTAATGAAGGAAAAAAGGTGAGTGGTGTGTTGAGGTATCTGTGGAGACAAAAAACGTTATCCATGGAGACAAAGAAAGGGAATGTACGAAAGTATAGTGGTACCAACACTCTTATATGGGTGTGAAGCATGGGTTGCAAATGCTGCAGTGAGGAGGCAGCTGGAGGAAGTGGAGATATCTTGTCTAAGGGCAATGTGTGGTGTAAATATTATGCAGAAAATTAGGAGGAGGTGTGGAGTTACTAAAAGTATTTGTCAGAGGGCTGAAGAGGGGTTGTTGAGGTGATTTGGTCATTTAGAGAAAATGGATCAAAGTAGAATGACTTGGAGAGCGTATAAATCTTTAGGGGAAGGAAGGCAGGGTAGGTGTTGCCCTCGAAAAGGTTGGAGGGAGGTGGTAAAGGAGGTTTTGTGGGCGAGGGGCTTGGACTTCCAGCAAGCATGTGTGAGCTTGTTAAATAGGAGTGAGTGAAGACAAATGGTTTTTGGGACCTGACGAGCTGTTGGAGTGTGAGCAGGGTAATATTTTGTGAAGGGATTCAGGAAAACCGGTTAGCTGGACTCGAGTCCTGGAAATGGGAAGTACAATGCCTGCACTTTAAAGGAGGGGTTTGGGATATTGGCAGTTTTAGAGCAACTTCTAATCTGTCGCATCTGAGCGCCTCTGCAAAGTCAGTGATTATGTATGAGTGAGGTGAAAGTGTTGAATGATGAAAATATTTTCTTTTTGGGGAGTTTCTTTCTTTTTGGGTCATACATACATACATACATATACAGTGGACCCCCGAGTAACGAAAAAACTTCATTCCAGAAGCCTGTTCAAGTGCCATTACCGAACGAATTTACTCCCTTAAGGAATAATGTCACGTAGGTTAGTCTATTTCAGACCCCCAAAATATACTTCCACAAGGACTTACAATATTATACTTACATATTGCGATTTCGGTGTCTTACTCAGGGTCCTCTGTATATACAGTGAACCCCGAGTAACGAACACCCCAGAAATCGTACATTATGTAAGTATAATATTGTAAGTGCTTGTGGAAGTGTATTTTGGGGTCTGAAATAGACTAACCTACGTGACATTATTCCTTAAGGGAGTAAATTGTCGTAATGGCACTTGAGCAGGCTTCTGGAATGAAGTTTTATGTAACTCGGGGTCCACTTATATACGTATATATATAGTAGGTAGTAGGTTGGTAGACAGCAACCACCCAGGAGGTACCACGGTCCTGCTAAGTGTAAAATGGAAGCCTGTAATTGTTTTACATGATGGTAGGATTGCTGGTGTCTTTCTGTCTCATAAATATGCAAGATTTCAGGTATGTCTTGTTACTTCTACTTACATTAGGTCACACTACACATTCATGTACAAGCATATATATAACACCCTCTGGGTTTTCTTCTATTTTCTTACTAGTTTTCTTTTTCATCATCCATGGGGAAGTGAAACAGAATCTTCCTCTGTAAGCCATGTCGTAAGAGCGATAAATGCCGGAGCAAGGGCTAGTAACCCTTCTCCTGATACATTACTAAAGTTAAAAGAGAAACTTTGTTTCTCTTGGGCCACCCTGCCTTGGTGGAAGCGCTCGATTTGTTGAAAGAAAGATATATATATATATATATATATATATATATATATATATATATATATGGCACATACATACATACTAACACATATGTAGTTTATTTATTTTCTTTTATTAAATGAAGAGGTTATAGTGCTTTGTGAGTAAAGCAAAGGACTGCAGTGTATGGGTAGTTCATTTATGTTTTATGTAATCATCAGAAGTTTGCCCATTTGAGTAGGAAAGCTGCTTACTGTACATGGATGATAAATTAAGGCACATATTGTGTTTTGAACATTTCTAGTAAAATTTCACAAACCATAATTTCAAGTGTGGTGCATGCATCTAAGTGTGGTGCATGCATCCAAATCATATTTGGATGCATGCTGAAATCATGGAATGATAGCTTTTGTACTAATACTAAATTTATCTCAACATATTTTCTCAATGGTGTTAAATTGATATTTACAAAACTGCTAAACTGATATTTACAATAACTGTTGGTAATGACATCATTTTAATAATAATCTGGATTTCAAACATATCTAGGAAGCAAATGTTTTACCCAGAATATGTAAAGCCTATAAATGGAATACAGACATCTTTATACGGTAAGCTGTGTGAGGTCTGTTGTGTAGATTATATTCATAAGCAGTATTTGTAAGAGTATTAACTCGATAAAGGCTAGAATTCAAAGCACTTTTAACTTGCAAATATCCCATACTTTGGAGGAGAAGCTTTAGGAGGCATTTCAGTCCATCTTACACTAGTATAAAATCATGCTTGATAATGGTCCTGGACTAACTGTAATGTCATCTAATGTTTTCTGTGAAAAGTGGGAGTTATTTATCAATTGTTGCACCCATGGTATTGTCACTTTTATTCTTCTGTAAAGCACTTTTAATTTTGTTTTAAATTTTGCAGTTGTATGATTTGTTGTAGCAATTAAATTTCTCCAAAACATTAACTATACTGTCTGAATATTGGCAAGAGCACTGTAATGGTGTGTAAATATTTATCTTGCATGGCCAGCTGATCACTATACAGGCTCAGTCCCTTGTTTCATTTACTTAATGTTCTGCACTGCTGAATGTTGCCATTGTGATGGAAAGATAACATGTAAATTTGCCAAAAATAAAATGGTAAAAAGATATCACATACTTATGTATGCATTTTATTTTCTTATGATTTTAGACTTACAATATTTCCATAATCAAATTAAATAAAGATATATGAATAATGAGCAGAGCAACTTTGTGTTGCTACAACAGTAACAATAACACCTACAAGTGTTGCACCTTCCCTCGAGGGAGGTTCCTTGATGGTTGTGAGGGGCTCAAGATCTAAGAAATTAGAACTGTATTTTCCTTCCTCTGATCAAATCTGAATGCTTCCCTTTACCCAAGGTGCTGTATGACTTATGAGTTTAGTGCTCCCCCTCCATGAATGAATTTATATATATGTCTGTGGATTTATTTTTATTATAATCCTCAGTAAGTGCTAACCTGTAAGGGTTATACAGCGCTTCTGTGGAGACCAACCCTGTGCTGTATGACCCTGGTAGTTTAGCGCTTGTTTTTTATTATAATAATGATGTGGAGACCAAGAACGTTATCCATAGAAGCAGAGAGGGGAATGCATGAGAGTACAGTGGACCCCCGAGTTTCGTAAAAACTTCACTCCTGAAGTCTGCTCAAGTGCCATTACCGAACGAATTTACTCCCTTAAGGAAAAATTTCAGTTAGGTTAGTCTATTTCAGACCCCCAAAAATACACTTCCACACGAACTTACAAAATTATACTTACATAATTGCACGATTTCCGGGGTATTCGTTAACCGAGGGTCCACTGTATAGTGGTACCAACCCTCTTATATGGGTGTGAAGCATGGGTGATGAATGTTGCAACAAGAAGGCTAGAGGCAAGGGAGATGTGTCTGAGGGCAATGTGTGGTGTGAATATTATGCAGAGAATCTGTAACTTTTGTACTAAGAGGTGCAGGGTTTCTAAAAGTATTATCCAGAGGGATGAGGAGGGGTTGTTAAGGTGGTTCGGATAGTTAGAAAAGATAGAACAAAATAGAATGACTCGGAAGGTGCATAAATCTGCAGTGGAAGGAAGGTGGGTTAGGGGTCATCCTAGGAAAGGTTGGAGGGAGGAGATAAAGGTTTTGTGTGCAAGGGGCTTAGACTTCCAGCAAGCAAGCATGAGTGTGGTTGATAGGAATGAGTGGAGGCAAATGGTTTTTACGACTTGACATTCCGTTGGAGTGTGAGGAAAGTAACATTTTTGAAGGGATTCAGGGAAACCAGTTAGCTGAACTTGAGTCCTAGAGGTGGGAAGTCCAGTGCCTGTTCTTTGAAGGAGGGGTAGAGATATGTTGCAGATTTTGAACTATAGTGTAGGCACTACAGGTGTAGTCCCAGGCATTCTGTTTACCATCCTTCCAGGGTAGCATAGTGACTATCAGGACTTCCGCAGGACCTCTGTACTTTTGGTTCCCATTCAGCTGAGCAACGGGCTGTGGCGAAACTTCTCTTTATGATGTCACTGACCTCCTCATGTCTAGGGATAAGCTGACACTGCCGCAAATACACCTATGTTCGGTGAGTACGGAGGCGACTAGGGGAAGAGCAACACCAATCCAAATGACCTGTGGGTCGAGTTGAGTACCCAGGGAGGAATTGGGAACAGCTAAAAGGAAATCTCAATGTGGTGCCTTCACCGCTAGGAGACGAGCTTTGTCCTTTCCTGGAGTGTTGGTGCTTCTTTTGATTATAATAATAATGGAGTGTTGGTGAGCACTGTGTTGGCAATTTTTTCCATTATCGGTTTGTCCCAGTGGGACTGTTTATGCTCTTTGGGAGGAAATGGTCTGCTTGAGGGATCTACAAGGGTGTCCCACAGCATGGCTGCTTCAATGAACCTGGGGTCTTTAGCTCCCACCGCACCTCTCAAGCGTTCGTGGACAATCTCCTTGACTAGATCACTGGAAGCCAAACACAAGGACAGAAATGCAGGTAAAGCTACTTGCGTTGCCTTGCGTACCCCTATACCTCCCAGTCGCACTGGAAGAGTTGCATGATCCCATTGCTGATCTTCCAGTGACAGATTCAATGCATTCTTAAAGACTGATCTCTCAGGAGTGAGTCATATTCGTTGAGTGTTGGGTTGTCAAAAGAGGGTGCGCACCTCAGGAAGTGAGTGAGTCTTGGCAGAGAAAGACACCTTATGAAGCGATACAAGGCATCAAGATCCCTTATTCTTTCCTCCATTCTCTTCAGGTCATTCATTTTGTCCTTGAGGACTGTGTCGATGGCCTGATGACCCAGTGGTGCTCCTGGATGGAGTGGTAGTAGAAGCTTCAGGAAGGATTCTTCACACAGCTCTGATTATTTCCCGGTTGGTTATGATGATTTCACACTTGGAGGGATTGAGGATGAGTCCCAAGGATTCTCCGTGTGTCTTCACCAGTTGTAGGACCTCTAGCAGAGACTCTTCTGTACCTGCTAGTGCCATCGTCCAGGTAACAGAAGTTGAACTCGCTGCACAAGCTGGAAGTTAGGTCTCTTACCACCAAGCAGAAGAAAAATGGAGCGAGTGGGTCACCCTGCTGAACACTCTGATGAGGGAATTTTATGTTCGCCAAACAAAAGAATTGAGAGTATGTAAGTATGTATGTACTCGCCTAGTTGTGGTTTCAGGGTTCGATTCACAGCTCCTGTATGTATGTATGTATGTATGTATTATTATATATATATATATATAGATATATATATATATATATATATATATATATATATATATATATATATATATATATATATATATGGGTTTATGAAGGATGAGGTTAACCATAGAATTGATGAAGGAAAAAGGTGAGTGGTGCATTGAGGTATCTGTGGAGACAAAAAACGTTATCCATGGAGGCAAAGAAGAGAATGTACGAAAGTATTGTGGTACCAACACTCTTATATGGGTGTGAAGCATGGGTTGCAAATGCTGCAGCGAGGAGGAGGCTGGAGGCAGTGGAGATGTCCTGTCTAAGGGCAATGTGTGGTGTAAATATTATGCAGAAAATTCGGAATGTGGAAATTAGGAGAAGGTGTGGAGTTACTAAAAGTATTTGTCAGAGGGCTGAAGAGGGGTTGTTGAGGTGGTTTGGTCATTTAGAGAGAATGGATCAAAGTAGAATGACTTGGAGAGCGTATAAATCTGTAGGGGAAGGAAGGCGGGGTAGGGGTCGTCCTAGAAAAGGTTGGAGGGAAGGGGTAAAGGAGGTTTTGTGGGCGAGGGGCTTGGACTTCCAGCAAGCATGTGTGAGCGTGTTAGATAGGAGTGAATGGAGACGAATGGTTTTGGGACATGACGATCTGTTGGAGTGTGAGCAGGGTAACATTGTGTGAAGGGATTCAGGAAACCAGTTAATTGATTTAGTTGGACTTGAGTCCTGGAAATGGGAAGTACAATGCCTACACTTTAAAGGAGGGTCTGAGATAGTGACAGCTGGGAGGGACTTTTCTCAGCTGTAGTATCTGAGCTCCTCTGCAAAGACAGTGATTATGTATGAGTGTGGTGAAAGTGTTGAATGATGATGAAAGTTTTTTCTTTTGGGGATTTTCTTTCTTTTGGGTCACCCTGCCTCGGTGGGAGACGGCCGACTTGTTGAAAAAAAAAAAAAAAAAAAAATATATATATATATATATATATATATATATATATATATATATATATATATATATATATATATATATATATATATATATATATATATATGTCGTGCCGATTAGGTAAAACTTGCGATTTTGGCTTAAATAGCAACGCTCACCTTGCCATATAAGACAAGCGAAAATTTGTGTATGCAATAATTTCGCCAAAATCATTCTGAACATAACGAAAAAATATATTTCATTGTGTTTGTTTATTATTAAATTAATGTTAATGTATCTAAAATATATTTAGTTGGGTTAGGCTAAATTAAATTGCTCTTGTTGTAATAAGGTTAGGTAGGTTTTCAAAGTTTCTCTTGGTACAAAATTATAAATTCTTACATTAACATAAATTAAAAAATATATCTTTAAACGTATAAGAGAAAATTTTAGAAAGGACTTTATTTTAGATGAGTTCTTGCTAATTGGCCAGTTTTACCTAATCGGCACGACATATATATATATATATATATATATATATATATATATATATATATATATATATATATATATATATATATATATATATATATATATAATATAATATATATATATATATATATATATATATATATATATATATATATATATATATATATATATATATATATATATATATATAAATTAGGAAATAAAACGTTACACAGCCTAAAAATCAATGCAAGCCTTACTTTAAACAAAGCCCACTATCACTGAAAGCTTGACACCACACCTGTTCAAGCACGTAAAGAAACTAGAGAAAGTGCAAAGGTTTGCGACAAGGTTAGTTCCACAACTCAGGAATCGACAAGGTAGACAGTGACAGGATGTTCCAGAGAGGGAACACAGTAACAAGGGGACACAACTGGAAGCTGAAGACTCAGATGAGTCAAAGGGATGTTAGGAAGCATTTCTTCAGCCACAGAGTAGTCAGGAAGTGGAATAGTCTAGAGAAAGATATAGTGGAGGCAGGAACCATACATAGTTTTAAGACGAGGTATGATAAAGCTCATGGAGCAGGGAGAGCAGAGACCCAGTAGCGGACAGCGAAGAGGCGGGGCCAGGAGCTGAGTCTCGACCCCTGCAACCACAATTAGGTGAGTACAATTAGGTGAGTACCGATCATGAGAGGCATTTTCTAGTTAATTTTCGAATTCCAACAATTACCAGTGTATTAAACGAACGTAAGTTAGTAAATTTGCATCTTTAAAGCTCAAAGTGGCTGTATAACCCTTGTGGGTTTAGCGCTTAGTTATGATTATGATAATTATAAAGCTTAAAGTTGCTGGACACCATCCTCTCCATAAAGCACTTCAGTCTTGAAGATTGAAGCTTTTCACAGGAGGAATACTAAGGTTATTTCACGGAAAATTATTGTTGGTAGTCAGCAACCACCCAGGGAGGTACTACCGTCCTGCAAAGTGAGTGTAAAACAAAAGCTTGTATTTGTTTTACATGATGGTAGGATTGCTGGTGTCTTTTTTCTGTCTCATAAACATGCAAGATTTCAGGTACGTCTTGCTACTTCTACTTACACTTAGGTCACACTACACATACATGTACACGTTTATGTATACACACTCAATTGAGTTTTCTTTGATTTTATCTTAATAGTTCTTGTTCTTATTGCTTTTCTTTTCATATCCATGGGGAAGTGGAATAAGAATCTTTCCATCGTAAGTCATGCGTGTTGTAAAAGTCAACTAAAATGCCGGGAACAATGGGCTAGTAACCCCTTTTCCTGTATAGATTTACTAAAAAGAAAAAGAAGAAAACCGTCAAAGTGGGATGTTTGAATGTGCGTGGATGTTGTGCGAATGATAAGAAAGAGATGATTGTAGATGTTATGAATGAAAAGAAGCTGGATGTCCTGACTTTAAGTGAGACAAAGCTGAAGGGGGTAGGAGAGTTTCAGTGGGGAGAAATAAATGGGATTAGATCAGGGGTTTTAAATAGAGTTAGAGCTAAAGAAGGAGTGGCAATAATGTTGAATAATCAGTTATGGCAGGTAAAGAGGGAATATAAATGTATTAATTCAAGGATTATGTGGAGTAAAATAAAGGTTGGATGTGAAAAGTGGGTTATAGTAAGTGTTTATGCACCTGGAGAAGAGAGAAGTGTAGAGGAGAGAGAGAGATTTTGGGAAATGTTGAGTGAGTGTGTGGGGAGTTTTGAACCAAGTGAGAGAGTAATTGTGGTTGAGGATCTTAATGCTAAAGTGGGTAAAAATGTTGTGGAAGGAGTAGTAGGTAAATTTGGGGTGTAAGGGGTAAATGTAAATGGGGAACCATTAATTGAGCTATGTGTAGAAAGAGGTTTGGTAATAAGTAATACATATTTTATGAAAAAGAGGATAAATAAGTATACAAGGTATGATATAGCACGTAATGAAAGTAGTTTGTTAGATTATGTTTTGGTGGATAAAAGGTTGATGAGTAGGCTTCAGGATGTACATGTTTATAGAGGGGCAACGGATATATCAGATCATTATTAGTTGTAGCTACAGTTAGAGTAAAAGGTAGATGGGACAAAAAGAAAATGGCAACAGCAAGTAAGAGAGAGGTAAAAGTGTATAAACTAAGGGAGGAGGAAGTTAGGGTGAGATATAAGTAACTATTGGCAGAAAGGTGGGCTAGTGCAAGTATGAGTAGTGGGGGGGGGGGGGTTGAAGAGAGTTGGGATAATTTTAAAAATGCAGTATTAGAATGTGGGGCAGAAGTTTGTGACTATAGGAGGGTGGGTGCAGGAGGAAAGAAGAGTGAGTGGTGGAATGAAGAAGTAAAGGGTGTGATAAAAGAGAAAAAGGTAGCTTATGAGAGGTTTTTACAAAACAGAAGTGTTAATAGAAGAGCAGAGTATATGGAGAGTAAAAGAAAGGTGAAGAGAGTGGTGAGAGAGTGCAAAAGAAGAGCAGATGAAAGAATGGGAGAGGCTCTGTCAAGAAATTTTGCTGAAAACAAGAAAAAAATTTGGAGCGAGATAAACAAGGTAAGAAAGCCTACATATTAAAATGTGATGAAATTTGAGAAATTTTAAGTGAATGGTGGTGTGGAAGAGCCACAGAGTGACGCCTGAGAGGACGCCATTTGTAATTTGTGAACATTGGTTGTGGAAAATTCTGCTAATAATTCGGCGTCTTCCGAGCCAAATTGGGGAGTTTTCGGCCTGAATTTGTAATAGGAACCCATGTTAATGTCCCCTGCTGAAGAATTGAGACAGGAAATTTACGGGACCTCAAAAATTACATGTGGATGGCGGAAGTTAAGGGATACGACCATCACTTAAAGGGAAGTGCGCCATTAGTCCTTGCATATATCTCTAGCTGGCCAGTGTAGGGTCTAGGTGTCAGGCAGGTGTTGTGGTATGATCCATCTACAGTAATTAAATGGTAAGTGGTAATACGAATTTCTTTTGTTTACCCAGCAAGCCTAATCATATACAGTCCACAATTTTAATTTACCAGAGTAGCTGGTTTTAATATTATAATTATTAATTTAATGTCAGGTCTAGCTTTTTGTGAGAGTGGTGAAGAAGTGGGCATTGAGGGCGTGACAGTTCGGCGACCTGCTGTGACTAAGTTCCACTTGCCTCACTCAAATTACTTGCAGGTAATAATTCATGTAATACCCTGTAAACCCCCTGCAGGTAATAATTCACACTCTGGGTGGGTTGCCACTCCTAAAAAAAATCAGGATAGGTCATATAAAACTTAACTCCAATATTATAAAACTCGGGGCCAATTTTATAAAACTCGGGGCTAGTCTTATAAAACTCGGGGCTAGTCTTATAAAACTTTGGGCTAGTCTTATAAAACTTTGGGCTAGTCTTATAAAACTTTGGGGTCAGCCTTAAAAAACTCGGGGCCAATCTTGTTAAAATCTGGGATAATCCTTATAAAACTTCAGGAATAAATGTCACGACACTATGTATGGAACGCTTCTCACAGAAAAAAAAATGAGAGAAAACTATGGACGACATTTTAGCTCGTCCTGGACCATTATCAAGTGACGATTAAGCAAGAAAATGAGAAGAAAGCCTGAAGACAGCAAGGTGTGAGAGAACAAAGACATTACCGTGGCTGAAACAATACACAAATAACCAGCACTAAGCTTTAGTGTCCTATGGGCGAGTTATTTGTGTATAGGTGAGAGGGAAGTGAAAGAAAATTGGAAAACAAATTAGGTGACGAAAGTAGCAGAGGACAAGTTAGTTAGTTAGTTGTTAGCATTATTATTATTATTAATATTATAATCATGGGGGAGCGCTAAACCCTTAGGATTATACAGTGCTTGTGGGGGGGGGGGAGGGGTGGAAGGTATTCAGGCTCAATTCAGGGAACTGGAGCACAGATCCAATTCCCTAGATCAAGAGCCCCTCACCAGTGTCAAGGAACCTCTCTTGAGGGGTTAGCTGTTAGCAATAGTAGCAGTTAGTATTAGTAGTATAGTTACTAATACTGTACTAATAGTAGTCAGTAGTACAGCCAAAGTTTCAATGTGGTGGCTTTAAAATCATAAGATTCTGAAAAAAAAATGAAGACCTCGTTTTTAAAAACATATAATTTCCAGTATTTTGCTTTTGTGATCACTGGACAATACAGTGAAAATTAGCCATTGAGTAAATAAAGAAGCATTTATATCAGTGGGAGGCTTTAGCGCCATTACCCCCGTAGCTGCGCCACTGGTAGTATTAGTTGTACTATAAGTGGTAGTGGTGGTAGTAGTAGTAGTAAGTATTAGTAGTGGTAGTTGTAGTAGTAGGTAGTCATAGTAGTTAGTAGCATTTATTGGTTAGTAGTAGTAATAATATTATTAGTTGCGGCAGTAGTAGAAATAGCATTAGTAATTGTAGTGGTAGTAGAAACACTAATAGTTATGGTGGTAGGAGTAGAAATAGTAATAGTAGTATAGTTGTGATTTGAGTAGAGATAGTACTAGTATTAATATAAGTAGAAAAATATATTATCAGTGATCCCAAGTAAATTTAAAAAAAAATGGTGGCTGCCTTGGGCTAGTAAAGGACTCTTCATACAGGGCATTGGAGCTATCCTATTCTACGTATCATTTCCAGGCGCTGAGCCTTACGGATTTAGCGCTTCCCCGTGAGATGCAATATACAGCTATTACCCACAGCTATTCCTTCTGAAAATCATTAGGAAATAACAAGTGTAATGACCCACCAAAAACTCATTAAGTCGAGTTTTATATTTTTTTGGATGGCAGCCCAAGAAAAAGCGGGAAGACAAGCTGTCGTGGGAAGAAGAAAATGTACTAAAAATTACCTGATGGAATAGAAAACGTGTATAAGAATGGCATGCAGGTGGAGAGCAGCAGCAGTCGCAGGTAGCCAAGACTGTTGAGTGCAGGTGCTGTGTGAAGCTGTGCATCAATATTACACACTATGGAGTTGTCCAGTGGAGGAGCTATGGTGAGCACCTCCATTCTAATCGGTAAGATGATAATGTACTTTTGGCGTTCTAGAAACTAATGTATGTGACACTGATTACTACAGTATACTTGAGGTCTTCTAGATTATAAGTGGGGTGGGTTATAACATATACTTTTTAAAAATAATTCTTGAAGTTTCTGTAAATGGGATTAATTATAATATGCTTTTACGGTGTTTCGTAAAAGTTATTGGTCGCATCTTCTGCTATGGTGTCATAACGAAATATACTATTAGGCTAGGCTAGGCTCGGCTAGGCTCGGCTAGGCTGCTAGGCTAGGCTCGGCTCGGCTAGGCTCGGCTCGGCTAGGCTAGGTTCGGCTAGGCTAGGCTAGGCTCGGCTAGGCTCGGCTCGGCTCTGATAGGCTAGGCTAGGCTAGGCTAGGCTAGGCTTGGTTAGGCTCGGCTAGGCTAGGCTCGGCTCGGCTAGGCTAGGCTTTGAAATGAGAAAAGATGGGATTCACCAGTTCTTGTGTGTAAAAATAAAGCATTATATAAAAGTTACTATAGATGCTTTGGATCAAAACTAAAATTAATGATGTATCAAGACAACACATGACCACGAATTTTACAAGAAATATTTAATTTTAACTATTAATGATAACTTTGTATATAATGGACACAATATGCTTTCTGTAATTGTTAATTTTTATATGATTTTTATCGTAAAATTCGAATTAAGCGCACCAAAATAAAAGTATTTCAATATAGTATATAGTTTTAGTTATTCAGCAATTTATACAGTAAACCTAGCAGTGTTAAATTAGTTAAGAATTTGAAGGAAAATATGACATAATATGTCCGGAATCTAAAATATGCCATGTTGAATTTTTAGTTTATAAAAAGGGCTACGACACTGCAATCTGCAGTTTGTTCTCTTGATAACATGAAGCATTTCACTGTTGCAAAGACAGTCGAAAGGGTGACTGATGGAGGTGCCTTAAACAGTGAAAAAACTCAGGTTTTCCCAGTGCGCTTGTTGGCTGCGCGTGTTCACTTGGCGCCACAGAAATATTTGATATCTTTTATCTTACGTTTCGTCTGTTTTCCTTATATACTGTAAGTGGTTATTGTTGATGAATAAAGTACAACTTAACCTAACTTGTAATAACAAAAATCGAGAAATTCACTGCAAACCGTATGTGAGAAACCCACATAATATTTGCGAGAATGAGTTCCTTGTGACGCCTCCATTACTTCCCAGTCACTGCGCACTGTGTGACTCATATAGGTTTAGCGCTTTCCCATAAAATAATAATAATAACACGACGCTGCAGTTACTTTTTTATGATGAAAGCTTACATACATAAATAAGATACGTATCAGTACTTAAAAAAGTAACATACAATATTGTTTAGACTAGATTTGAGTTATATAAATACATTAATTATAAAAACAAAAAACAAATAAAGGGCGTTGTCTTACTGGAAATATCTAAAGATTCTGGTGACAGCGCTGGATGCTGAAATATATTTTATATTATAATCTAGATCAGGCTACCGAATAGCTAAACTGGTAAATGAGATTAGAACTTTTATTTTGAAAGTTTTGTGATTCTAATTCTTAAATTGTAGCGGAATATAGAACTGCAGACTTGTATATGTCGAGAAGAACATTGTGCTATTGTAGTATTCCACTGGTGAACAATTCACCAAAAACTCGTACTTAGGAGAGGACCGTTAGCATGGCATTTCGGTCTGATCTGAACCATTGCGAGAAATGGCAGACTAATTTTCAGCCATCCCGTAAAAGAGCATAGAATTCATTATTTATATTCTCAATTTTTATTAGTGATGTGATCGTGTTGTCGAGTGGAGTGCCTTAACGTATTTTCTTATACCATACGTTGTTAGGATTTATTATACATAAGTTGCAAATAAAAAAAAAGCATTTTAATCATGTAATTAAATTTGAAGACGCTACTAAGATTTATGGAAAGGTGAACAACGCAGGCGAACTTTGCATGGAAAAGACATTTACGAGCTTCAGTATTTGTCAGAAGACTAGCTGACAATTTTTTTATAATAGATATTCAAGGCCGTGCATATAACTTACATCACAATCATCATATGTTAAAATCACAAACAAATGGTTTTAAACAAATAACAATCCTGCGACTGGCCGGGAATCGAACCCTTGATCATTTAGCACGCCTTGCGAGAAGCCCGCCATTATTCTGTACTGCTCGTGATAATTGGTATTCCAGATGGGAGTAAAATGAAATTAGACTTGTAGCTTCTATGGTCACATATGTGTTCTTATCAGGGGTGACATGTCCAGTGGTACCTGGCACCTGATGTTTGAAGCTTTGATGGCCGAGTGGACTAAGGCGTCTCGAAATTTTGGCGGACTTCGTGAGAAGTCCGCCAAAAACTCGTATGGAAATCATTTATATCATCTCCAAAATTGCATTGGCAAGTTGACATTATTTCTTCAAATGCTTAATTGTTGCAAATAAAAGTAATATAGGTAAGATTACGTAGAATGTTTTCTACAGTGTATAACTCATGTAGAAGTAATATAATAATCCTTAAACGGTAAACTTTTCACCGTTGTCCTTGATTGTTTCACGACACATGATCATCCTTTGTCTTCTGTTATCTATATTTTCTCTGGGCAGATTCCTTTTGGTGGATAAAATGGTGAGAGTCCATCATAATTTTATACTCGTTTTAAAAATTATGATGGAGGAAAATCTTAAGTGCTCTTAAAAAAAAATGGTTACACCTCTTTGTTCTTCCTGGCTTTGAAGACTAAGCTGCCCCGATGTTTGTCGTGCAGTGGGACCCACCAAGACGGGCCCTAACATAATTGTTGACTCACCTGTATCATTAGCCTCGTCTTTAGTATCTTTATCGATTTAGGTTAAGCGAGCATTAGAAGGAACGCAGCCTTTCTACCCTGTGGCTCCTACGTGGCTCTCTGATAGGTGACTCAGTGGTAGCGCCCTCGGCTCATAACCAGACGACCCGAGTTCGTTCCTGGGGCGGGCGGAGACGTGTTCACCTAGCAGTAAGTAGGTACCTGGTTGCTAGGAGACTGGTCGGTCGCATCATTTGAAACAACAAGGGACCCCCACATGAAACCAGCTGCACAATTACATAACTTCAGCCCACTTTGCGCCAGCACGCGCAAGAGACTTAGTAGCTATACACCAAAACCCTCAAGGAAGATCAGAAGTTGGAGGTCAACATCTCCAGCAAGCCCAGGAACTTCAGCTCAAATCCCTTCAGGGGAAATTACGCAGTGATACCAGTGAAGGGCTCTTAATCCAGGGAATTAGAGCTGCCCTGCCTTTCCTTGGATCAAATATGATGACTTACCATTTCCCCAGATACTGTATGACCCTTTTCGAGTTTAGCGCTCCCTGTGAATATACTACTATTACTACGACTAATAATAATAATAAATCAAGAAACTTTCAAAAGACCCAGGCGGTGCAGATTAAGAACATCAAGAAGCGCAGGTGTACTATAGATCAATACCTTTAAGAGGCCCAGGAGCCGGAACTGAACCCCAGTCAAGCTTAGAATATAAGTAAACCACTAAGTTGAAACCAGAGTGGCTAAATCCATAGAGTTTTTAAAAAAAACTAAATCGGTAAGATGGTGCTGTTCAGTTTAAGTCTCTTGTATCTCGCAAACCAGTTTACTGATTCTTCTATATGATCAGATGTGCTAGAGCATAAGTTTATTTTTACTAAAACTTTAAATAAACTTACGCACTGGTCTGGAGTTTCAGAACTCACTCGCCATGGGTTCAATCTTCACCTATTGTGTGGCTTGTTTGCAATCGTGTTATTACGATTTTGTGAGTCAAGCTTATTTTTTGCAAGTTGTGTACTAATAATATTGGCAAATTGGGAATTACACAGCCTATTAACAATGCGAATTTTCCTGTGTGCAAGATACAGTTATTAGCACTATCACACACAAACTAATAATTGCCACTTTTTTAATTTTGTTATAAAACTGGTAAATTTGTATCTACACAAGATAAAACTGAAGATAACCTTCTTGATTAGATGTATTAAAGTTTGAAGCCGTTCAGAAGAGGCAACCTCAAGTTCTTGCACGGAAAATTGTAACAAAAGTTTTACATAAAATTGATAAGATTGGTACCTATATAGTCCAATAACAATCTAAACTTTCCTCTGGGTAAGATACACAAGATTGGACAGTTTAAAGCCGACCAAATGAGGCATTCTTAAGTTATCGTGTGGAAACTAACATCACATCTTGGTCTATAAAACTGGCAAATTGGTACCTGCATAACCCAGTAGCAGTACGAACCTACCTCCAGGTATGGCACAACAACCTTGAAAGTTTGAAACTTACAGGTGTGTAAAAAAATGCAAATAGTATTTGGTCTAAGGCATTACTTTATCAGAAAATTCCCATTTTCGATCATTATTTACCCCTTCAACGCATGTGTCACATACTCTGTAATTGCTCTACTAGATAATATATTTATTGTTCTTGGAACAATTTAATCAAGGGTACATTATACATTGCAAAACCACTAATTTTAAACCCTCAAAGATTTTTTGTATTATTCACTTCCCAGTTTCGAGAAAAAAACATACAATGCCATATACAGTTTTAAATCAGACAAGAATATTGTCATTACATTACTAGACCAAATAAATAAAAAAGCGTAGCTATTTTTGATAAGACTGTATAGGAAAAGTTGCGAGAGTTCTTGCAGATAAGAGTAAATCGAAGTAATAGCTGATCCATTTGAAAATATAATTAAAGTAAAGGATAAACTTAATCTCTGTCTTTGCCAAATATCTGATCTTGGAAGATATTTATGAAGGAATACGCAGTTCTTGTTCCTTCCCAAGTACTATACGGTTAGGTCAGGTTAGGTAAGGTTTGTCAGGAAACAGGACAAGTGTTTCCTGACGCGGGTCTTAGTCATATGATGACCCGCAGCTGAAGCTTTTGGTCATCTGACCGAGGACTTCCGCTGGCTTACCGGTCCACCTCTTTAAAAATTATGGTCATAGTTATAACCATTTTAGTATAGTACTATGTGTGGACTCATAAAGATCACAGACGGAGTTAAAATTCGTCCAATAAACCACAATTCTTTTTTTTTAATTTTAGCGTTGTATGACCCATTTGGATTTAGCAGTTTTTGTGAATATGATGATGATAATAACAATAATAATATCAATAATAATAATAATAATTTAAAGTTAAATTGTTAAAATAGATGATGGTAAATGAAAGAGTTGGGAAGGCGAGAGACAACATCGAAGGGAAGAGTGATAGAAGCAAGTAAATAGCATGAGAGGAGAGGCACACATGGTCGGTAAGGATGAGAAAAACAAGTAAATAGGGTAAGGAAGAAGTGTGAAAGAATGAGAGAAGAAAGTAGATATTGTAAAGAACAGAACAAATAGTCACTCTGGGATATGAGATAATTCTATCGTCCTGACCTTCATACAACACGGTAAACAAGGACAATGCGAATATTTAATTTTACTCTTATGTAAATGTTTATACTATGTAAGGTTGGCCATTGTGAAAGAGGTACCTTTGGACATTATTACAGTAAGATATTGCATAACTAATTTGCACACTAGGAGTGGAAATTATGCTATTATCAAGTAGTTGTTAGTCCAAGACAGGCTGAAACTTGCCTAGCTTCCCATTTCCATTTTGTGAGTGTTTTGAATGAAGATGCTATGCTGAGACTTTTATTCCAAAGGCATATATATATATATATATATACTATGTGTGTGTGTACTCACCTACTTGTGGTTGCAGGGGTCGAGTCATAGCTCCTGGCCCCGCCTCTTCACTGGCCGCTACTGGGTCACTCTCCCTGCGCCATGAGCTTTATCATACCTCTTCTTGAAGCTATGAATGGATCCTGCATCCACTACATCGCTTCCCAAACTATTCCACTTCCCGACGACTCTGTGACTGAAGAAATACTTCCTAACATCCCTGTGATTCATCTGAGTCTTCAACTTCCAACTGTGTCCCCTTGTTGCTGTGTCCCATCTCTGGAACATTCTGTCTCTGTCCACCTTGTCAATTCCTCCTAGTATTTTATATGTCGTTATCATGTCCCCCCTATCTCTCCTGTCCTCCAGTGTCGTCAGGTCGATTTCCCTTATCCTCTCCTCGTAGGACATACCCCTTAGCTCCGGGACTAGTGTGTGTGTGTACTCACCTATTTGTACTCATCTATTTGTGGTTGCAGGAGTCGACTCATAGCTCCTGGCCACGCCTCTTCACTGATCGCTACTAGGTCACTCTCTCCCTGCTCCATGAGCTTTATCAAACCTCGTCTTAAAACTATGTATGGTTCCTGCCTCCACTACGTTACTTTCCAGACTATTCCACTTCCTGACAACTCTATGACTGAAGAAATACTTCGTAACATCCCTTTGACTCATCTGAGTCTTCAACTTCCAATTGTGACCCCTTTTTCTTTGTCTCATCTCTGGAACATCCGGTCTTTGTCCACCTTGTCAATTCCTCACAGTATTTTATAAGTCGTTATCATGTCTTCCCTAACCCTCCTGTCCTCCAGTGTCGTCAGGCAGGTTTCCCTTAACCTTTCTTCGTAGGACATTCCCCCTTAGCTCTGATACTAGTCTTGTTGCAACCCTTTGTACTTTCTCTGATTTATTGACGTGCTTGACCAGGTGTGGGTTCCAAACTGGGGCTGCATACTCCAATATGGGCCTTACGTACACGGTGTACAGAGTCTTGAACGATTCCTTGCTGATGTATCGGAACGCTATTCTTAGGTTTGCCAGCCGCCCGTATGTTGCAGCAGTTATCTGGTTGATGTGCGCCTCAGCAGAGTGTGCTCGGAATTATACTCACCCCAAAATCCTTTTCCTTGAGTGAGGTTTGCAGTCTTTGGCCAACTAACCAATACTCTGCGGTCTTCTTTGCCCTTCCCCAATCTTCATGACTTTGCATTTGGCGGGGTTAAATTCGAGGAGCCAGTTGCTGTACGAGGCTTCCAGCCTGTCCAGGTCTCTTTGTAGTTCTGCCTGATCCTCATCCGATTTAATTCTCTTCATTAACTTCACATCATTTGCAAACAGGGACACTTCTGAGTCTATCCCTTCCGTCATGTCATTCATATATACCAAAAACAGCACTGGTCCTAGGACCAGTGAGTCTCTAGTATAACAATATTAGTTATAAAAAAAAACTTTGCCCTCTTCTCAATACAACTCCCCTCTTTTCTCAACTTACTCCCATCTTATTACATTTCTCACATTATCGGCCCCTCCCACCACTTCTCAACTTTCTCACTTGACTCACCTCTTAACAACATCTCTTTAACCCCGCCTCTTCCCAGCACTTACTACTTACCATTGTCACATTAACACCCTTAATTTACTCTCCTCATATCAATACTTTCTTCCCTATTTTGAACACCTCTCGTACCCTTTCTCCTCTTTTCTCAACATCCACAACCTGTCAGCAACGCTTTCTAACTAAAACCCCATTTTTTCGTTGTTAGTGTCGCTGGTGATACTGTGTGGGAGATGCTGCGCTGATGGTGACCAAGAAAAGAAGATCTGCAACCCTGGCTGGGTAAGTTGGCCTATTATCTTATGTGACTCAATTTCCAGGGCACTAACGAAGAGGAAGAAATGGGACCTTTTGGATATCATTGATCAGGACCATCACTTATGATAATGCTTTGGATTTGTTTAATGACACGATACACAGCACCCGTACGCCAGAGGATGCTCAGTAGACGAGGTCACCTCACAAAGACCAGCGTCAGGATAGGGTTTCATGTATGTGTCTGTACGTTCATATATATATATATATATATATATATATATATATATATATATATATATATATATATATATATATATATATATATATATCAAGAACAAAACGTTTCAAAAGAGATATCAGCTTGTTGCCATGGGAGCAAAATACACAAAGTATTTCTCGAGTGGAGTGTTTACAGACCGAGGGAAGGCTGGGTTATCAAGGACTCCGGAATGCTTATACTTAACTTCTACTCTAGTCTGTAAAATTATTGTTAGAATCTCGTAGATATTAATGATAAAAAGATATATGTGGATTAATAAATTTGTCAAAAATATTGCAATTCTCAAAAATAAAAAGTTAGAAAAATTATTTGTTGAAGTGAAGGTCATGTTCCAGCAACGTATTCGGACACTTCATCGATTGGTTAACAGAATGACCAGTCTTCTAAAATATTCATTGGTCATGTTTATGATAAAAATGGCGATAGCAAGTCTCTATAATACTGTATTTGCTTGGAAAGGAGATCATTGGGATATGATAATTTTAATTGACTAGAAGTCTTCATCATGAAGACCTAAGGGTATAATTTTATAAGCCACTGAACGATTCTGTAATGACCACTAACAAATTAAGTATTGAATTCGTCTTCAAAATTTAACGTTTAAATGGTTTTAATTTGAATATGTGAGTGAGTGTGGTGACAAAGAGACTGAGAGGTGGAGGTCGATATACGAATATGGAACAATTATAATAATAAATCGATGGCTTGAGCGATTACAATTTTCTACTTAAATTGCGCAAATTTTAGATTGTAGAAGATTTGGGAAAGGTTTCGTGGATGTCTTGCCTCGTCACACTATACTTATGCCATTATAGCTAAAATTAGTTTTAGTTTCACTACGCGCGACTGAAATTATCTGTGACATTGGTAGCCTTTTTTATAGTAAGATTTGTGTGTTTGTATGTATACTCATTTATGTAATAATATTGGTAGAATTACCGACAATATGTTAAGTAAAAGGACACAAATGCAACTAATGTGACATTTTATTGTGGCAACGTTTCGCTCTCCAGGAGCTTTTTCAAGCCGTTACAAGCGATACATGGACACAGAGGGTATATATATACTCTCCAAGTGAGGTGTAATACTAGTGGTGGTAGAAGTAGTAGTGATATAAGTTGTAGTAGTAGTAGTAATACAATAAGGTAGAACAATCAATTTGCACATGAGTAAAAGGTGATAAAACAATTACATGGGTAGTATAAAAATAGGTTAGACAAATATTTCTGCTGGAGGTTGGAATAGAAGGCCTGTAGGAGTGTTCCACATCTACGATGTGCTTGTGTTGAATTGCAGGAGAGACTATGTGATGGTAGGGTTTACTGTTTTCAGGAGGATTCTTGCTAAGACTTCAGAGATGGTGAAGCTGCCTTTGTTTTGTTTAATTGTGTTAGAAACAGCGATAAGTGCTGATTCAAGGCACTTGCGTCTACGGAAATTAGTTTCTTTGATTACTAGTCGGGCGTCTTTGAATTTCATGAGATGATTGTTGGAATTTCGGTGTTGTACGCAGGCGTTGTTCAGGTTATCGTTCCTACATGCATTAATGTGTTCACTGAGGCGTGTTTCGAGGTTTCTTGCTGTTTCTCCTACATAAATTCTGTCGCAGCCTCCACAGGGTAGACCCCTGCGTTGACTGGTTCAAGGTGCTTGGATTTTGTTCTGGTTAGATCCTTTATAGAAGTACTGGAAGCGATGGCGACTCTAGTGTTAGCTTGTGCAAATACTTTAGAAATGTTGGATGCAACCTGGCTGTTGGGAAGAATTATAACTTTGTTTGGAGTGGTGTTGACGCGTGGAGAATTAATGATCTGAAGAGCTCTTTTCTTGCAATCTTTGATGAAAAAGGAAGGAAAATGTAAATCAGTGAAGGTTTGGTGAATGTATGTACATTCCTCGTCAAGAAACTCAGGACTACAAATTCGGTAAGCTCTTAGGAAAAATCCGATGATGATACCCAGCAACACTAAACCAGCACACATGTATGGCCTACCCAAGACCCATAAGCATAATATTCCTCTCAGACCAATCACATCAGGTATAGGCAGTGCACCACACAAACTAGCCGGAGTTCTTGCCAATTGACCAGTTTTACCTATTCGGCACGACATATATATCCATTTCAGCATATACTGGTACATTCCGTTTTTAAACTGCTTATCCATATGCAGTACTTTACGATTATCTACAGAAGGCAATTTTTAAGGTCTCCTACCACTAAGAAAATTTATAGTCGGTCAGAAATTCAGCGTGTTTTCGAAATTTTCGATTTGAAATGCGTACCCTGTTATGAGTTTATTTGTATTTACAAATATATAATATATAAAAATGAAAGGGACTCCACTTTTTGTATTCATGAAGAAACTTTGCAGTTCACCATCACTCAGTTTCCTGGTCTAAAATTCGTCTTCTACACCAATCTTTAATGTGGTACTTTATCGAAGGTAGGTAGGTTTGTTAGGGTTTAAGAATATCGTACAGTCGATATTCTTCAAACCTAAACTAAGGCTGCATTTCAACTCTACACCAGCAGTCAGGATTACTTTATTCATTATATTTGGGGTTGAATCAAAGGCTCAGTGTGCATACAACGAGATAAACACACTTCTCGGGGAATATAACCCTGACCCTGGAAGGTCTTATGGAAATCGAGTTGTACATCTGTTTCAGGTTTTATTATGCATGATCTTTATCGCTAGATATTTGCGAAGAAAACGCGCATGGTGCAAAAACCTTAAAAAAAATTGATCTGTAGAGCTTTATCAAGTGATACGTATGACTTGATAAAGCTCTACTCCAGGGAGGTTCCTTGATGCTGGTGAGGGGCTCTTGATCTGTGGAATTGGATCTGTGCTCCAGTTCCCTGAACTGAGCCTGAATGCCTTCCATTATACAGGCGCTGTATAATCCATAAGGATTTAGCGCTCCCTCATAATAATAAAAATAACAGTAAAGTTCTACACAGCGAAACGTAGCCCCATTAAAAGTTTGTTTTACAACGTGTCTTCACTGTTATCGGCAATATCATATTTGCATCCTGCTAAATATATGTTGATTTTCGGTTCAGTGGATGTTATCGTCTAGAAATTCTGCAGTCATAGCCGCAATGATGATTCCCAGTAGGTTACTCGAGATATAGATGGCTATGATAATAGTGGGGTAGTGTAGGGTACATGTCCCGTCTCTTTTATTGAACGCTTGAGTAATAATAACTGTTTCTTGTTGTGGATCCCCTCAAGGGAGGTTCCTTGACGCTGGTGAGGGGCTCTTGATCTAGGGGATTGGATCTGTGCTCCGGTTCCTTGAATTGAGCCTGAATATCTTCCACCCCCTCCACATGCGCTGTATATTCCTACTGGTTTATCGCTCCCCCATGATAATAATAATGTTGCTTGTTGTTTGGTACGTTGTCTTTGATTGTCTTATTAAATATCACTTTTAATATGTTCATAGTTTAGTGTTTAGAGTCACTTTAGACGCTCAGGGTTCTGGCTCGTTAGTATGTCTTAGCCAGTCTTGGACCTCTGAACATCAGATTGCCAGGGAGGCAATAGACGGAGAGATACGTAAAGTTGTGTAATAATAGCGAACAAGCGATACAAGATGCAAAATAACCACAGGGTGAGTTGAGTGATTGAATGAGCTGTGTGTGTGTGTGTGTGTGTGTGTGCGTGCGTGCGTGCGTGCGTGCGTGTATGGTTGTGTTTGTGTGCCTGGTTAAAAGAATCCTAACCTGATCTATAACTTTGAAGCTGGTATAAAATCTGCCCTTTCATATTGTCTCTCAAAATAGTGTCAGCGTTCAATTTGTATTGACGAAATGTTAGATTATATGAAGAGACGTGACCTTGTGCTGGTAGAGTTGATTTTGTGCACAAGTTGAGTGTATTATGTGGTTGTTAGGACACTGTAATATCATTGGCGAGGTAATACTTAACGTGTTTACGTCAGGCTAGTAGTCGCGCCCCCGTAGAATTCCTCTTATTTTTAATTACACAAGTAACATTGTCCTCGTAGTGTCATGTCTTCTTAAAGTATTGGAAAATATAAGGCGACGATGAATAATAAAAAAATAGACATGTAAATAAGGATTTGTCATCATTATAATGGTTTATTTTTAACCATAATTTTTAAAGGGGGGGGGGAGGTGGACCGGGAAATGAAGGCCTCGGTCAGATGACCAAAAACTCCAGCTGTGGGTCATCATATGACTAAGACCCACGTCAGGAAACACTTGTCTTGTTCCCTGACAAACCTTACCCTACCTAATCTATGATTCAAACGTTTATTATGGCAGTAGCACACACAATGCTTTCCCATTACACTCATCTACACCATCCTCGTGCAGTTGCATTTTTTCACTCGAAACTCCACATCATTTTTCGTTAATTATAAATTGCAGCTTCTTCTTCTTGATTCGCCGGTACTCTCCCAGTCCGGGTCTTTTCTAGATGGTGACCCGACCTTGACTCCCTGTCGTGGGAGTATCTGAGACCTATGTCTCCCATGGGAGGAGATACAAGTACCTCCTCATCTTCTGGGACCAACTGTTCCCAGGTCTCGCAGCTTCTTGTCCTGTTTGCTTTTTGTTTAAAAAATATCTTCACCATTCAGTTTTTTCAAATCCATGTGTAAATGTATAATTTGAGTATAATTTCTCGTCTCCTGTCTAGGTCATACACTACGTCATTATTATATATATTTCTTAACACAGACATCTCATTTCTTGCACACCCTTCACCATCTTTTATTTTGTAAAATATAAACGTATGGTCAGTCATATTACTACAGTCTATATTCAAATATACGTCTCTAATACTCTGTAAATAATTTCCTTAGCATTTACTTATTAATTTACATACTCATGTTTGTAACTTTCCGTAAACCTGAACAAGTATTTCGCCTCTTTATAATGAACTACATATTAGTGTATTAGATAAGACATTACTAGAGGTGAAGTTTAGTGGGCGTCGATAACGTGTTCACTCACAGCCACTGTGAGCGTAGGAGGCAAAGACGCTGCTAGTGGGGAGGGCTATATGAGGGGCTGGTTGTGGGTGGGACTGGAAGTAGGGGGCTGGTTGTGCAGAGGGGCTCAGAGGGCTCGTTGTGGGTTGGGAATGGTAGTAGGGGGGCTGGTTGTGTGGAGGGGCTGAGAGAAGGGATGGTTGTGGGGGAGGCTGGTTGTGTGGAGGGGATGAGAGAGGGGCTGGTTGTGGGGTGGGACTGGTAGTAAGGGGGCTGATTGTGGGGTGCATCTTGTAGTAGTGGGTTCGGTAGTTGGGAAGGACTTATAGCGGAGAGGGGCTGGTTGCTGTGCCGCTTACCACTAACGGAACAATAATTATTGTTGCGTCCACTTCCCTTCCCCTCCTCTTCCTTCTCTTACTCTCTCCCCTTTCTTTCCTTCCATCCTTCCCTACTAGCCCTCTCACTACACCTTGTCCCAGGAGTGCTGCTTGCACAAGCGTGATATAAATTATTCTCCTGGCCAACCCCTCCATTGGGACCTTACCTGCTTGCTGCACACTTTAATTACTCCACAACTGTATCTAAAACCTTGTACTGGCAGGTGTGTTAAGCCCCTACACCTGGCCGGGCAGGTGTGTTGTTAAACCTCCCATACCTGGCCGGGCAGGTGTGTTGGGGCTTACTATTACATCATCACTGATTTTAATTGAACTGATTTTGGCTCCTTTGTTTTCAAATTTCTTTATATAATCAAGTTAATTGCTTTATCATTTCTTTATCTGTTCTACTTTGTCTTAAAATATCATTTTCTGCCGCAGCCCCGTCAATATTATCTTCGTCACAACATCTGTTTTTTTCATCCCCTTCACCCTCATCAATACAGTCCTCGTGCCGTTCTTTTCTATCTGGTATGCTTACAATAAAAACAACTCTGTAATAGATAACCCGCTCCTAAAACTCACTATTGTAACTTGAGCAGCGGAGTTATAGCAGGACACGTCACTATGTGCTTAAGAGAACAC
The DNA here is from genome assembly GCA_009830355.1 of Cherax destructor. Taxonomy (NCBI): domain Eukaryota; kingdom Metazoa; phylum Arthropoda; class Malacostraca; order Decapoda; family Parastacidae; genus Cherax; species Cherax destructor. Next base: position 4,162 of record WNWK01001009.1, on the reverse strand, counting down.
TGCGCAGCTTTGTGGAAATGACTTGTTTCATTAATTATTTAGAGTTTAGGAAGGAGTGAAGAGCTAGCTAGCTGTGTGGAGAGCTCTTTTATTTACTTATTAATTTCTAGTGTCCCTGTGTATGTATTTTGTGTGTGTGTATGTGTGCATTATCGGTGTATTTATGTATTGCAGGTGTATTTATGTATTGTTCTTGTCTGTGTATGTAGTGTTCGTGTTTGTGTAGATTTCGTGTGTAAAGCTTCTGTGTGTTCTTACTTACACTTACGTACTTGTGTTGGCAGAAATCGAGTGCTTGCTCGTAGACTCGTTGCTCCTAGGCTCCTTGCTCCTAGGCTCTTTGCTCCTAGGCTCCTTGTTCCTAGGCTCCTTGCTCCTAGGTTCCTTGCTCCTAGGCTCCTTGCTCCTAGGTTCCTTGCTCCTAGGCTCCTTGCTCCTAGGTTCCTTGCTCCTAGGCTCCTTGCTCCTAGGCTCTTTGCTCCTAGGCTTCTTGCTCCTAGGCTCCTTGCTCCTAGGTTCCTTGCTCCTAGGTTCCTTGCTCCTAGGTTCGCTCTAGTTCCTCTCTAGGTTCCTTGCTCCTAGATTCCTTGCTCCTAGGTTCCTTGCTCCTAGGTTCCTTGCTCCTAGGTTCCTTGCTCCTAGGCTCCTTGCTCCTAGGCTCCTTGCTCCTAGGTTCCTTGCTCCTAGGCTCCTTGCTCCTAGGCTCCTTGCTCGTAGGCTCCTTGCTCCTAGGTTCCTTGCTCCTAGGCTCCTTGCTCCTAGGTTCCTTGCTCCTAGGTTCCTTGCTCCTAGGTTCCTTGCTCCTAGGCTCCTTGCTCCTAGGCTCCTTGCTCCTAGGCTCCTTGCTCCTAGGCTCCTTGCTCCTAGGCTCCTTGTTCCTAGGCTCCTTGCTCCTAGGTTCCTTGCTCCTAGGCTCCTTGCTCCTAGGCTCCTTGCTCCTAGGCTCCTTGCTCCTAGGCTCGTTGCTCCTAGGCTCCTTGCTCCTAGGCTCCTTGCTCCATTCCTCAGTGTAGATGCTCCTAAACCTCATTGACTTATATTAGTCATATAACATTTGCTTGTGAATTCTGGATTATCTCCTCTCCTGCTGCCTGTACGGAGAATGTACGGAGACTTAGTCTCCGTACATTCTCGAGGTTTAAAGTTGTTTGAGGCTTGGTTTTCTGATGGTACACACAGGAAGGGGAGGGGAAGGGAATTGCGGTAATGCTGGTAAAGGGTTCTTGATCCAAGGAATTTGAAATTTCCTCCCCTCGGATTCTGTAAGATTACCTCCCCAAGCTCTCAGATTCTTATGAGGCTCAGCACTTCCCCACGAATATAATAATAATAATAATAATAATAATAATAATAATAATCATCATCATCATCATCATGATGGTACTGTATATTTCAGTATTGGCCTCATTTAGGTGGTGTCTGTTTTCTTGAAGAAATCCTAATTGAGGTTTCTTAAAGCACTTATTTTGTTCAACAGTATTGAAAATATCTCGACAGTTGTCATTTCATGTACGCCTAACATGATACGTTAAGTTGTATTTCCTCTTCCTCTCTCACATGGAGCTGCTGTCGTCTCAGTTAATATAGTTCTACTGGTCATCTTTCTACTCCTATAATCATAACCTGGTACTGTACAAGGGAGGGCTGGAGTGTATTCTTCGATCGAAAGAGGCATTATCAACGAGCAGTGTCATGTAGGAATCGAATTCATGAAAAAATTGTTGAATTAGATCAAGAACATGGGACTGAGAACTAAGCCTCGAGGAACCACTGATGTCTGTAAACACATATACATATTTATCCCATCTTCAGGCATATCATTTATATAAGCTTGAAACGTTATCAGAACATTTCGTAATCCTAGTAGCATTCCACTCATACGCTCCAGGTATAGTTGTGTAGGTCTCTTCAAAGTTCCTGGCATTGTCTTAACTACATGACAGATTTTACTAATTACCCGTCTCTTGGGCACTGTCGGCTCTATCCTTCAAACTGTGTACGAACTCTGCTTACATGACTCCTTTATTGAGCTCATTCTACTCCTGAGTACCTTTTTTAACTCCATCTTCAAAACTTCCTTGTCCACGATTTCCACTTTTCAAAATCTGCATCTTTTCGCTCTATCAAGTCCGTTGAGTATCTTGTATGTTGTTATCATTTATCCTCTCTGTTTTGTTACGAATCGCTGGATTTTGTTTATTTTCTCGATCTGCTTAATCAGATGTAGCCTCAAGGTAGATGCTGAATATTTTACGATAGGCATGACATATATCATAGAGTCCTAAATAATTCCTTGTTAAGGTTCCTGTATATAATTCTTGGTTTACTAGGCTCACATACACCATGGATGGATGCTATCTGGTTGAAGTTCATCTCCGGCGATGTATGTGGTGCTCTACTTACCCCAAGATCCTTCTTGCTCATGATTTGCAGTCTGTATCTTCCCTTCACAATGAATACCCTGTATCTGGTATTATTTCCGATTGAGTGTATTAAAACGTGAGTTTATTACCTAATTCGACGTATCAGAGCAGTTTTAGGCATTTTCTGATATACTTCAACTTTTAGCTAAAATATGCGTCAGGTGTATGGGAACATTGCACCATGAGCAATCACAGTTGCCACAACCAAATAAACTTGTGGTGAGGGTAGCAAGTACATGATGAGTTGGTAGCAGGTACAAGAAGAAATGTAATTATAGGAAGTGCAATGATCGGTGTAGGCTTGATCCTCCGTCTTCTAGTGAAAGGGAAGCTACTCATACTTAAGCTAATTAATAAACGGTTAAAATCATAACCAAAATTTTGAAAGGGGGGTGGACCGGTAAGCCAGCTAAAGGCCTCAGTCAGATGACTAAAAGCTCCAGCTGCGGGGGTCATCCTATGACTAAGACCTGCGGCAGGAAACAGTTGTCCTGTTTCCTGACAAACTTTACCTAACGTAAGCTACTCAGGCATTTGAGCTCCAAAGTACAAGTCAGTAGGAGGGCTTGAATAGTGGTGGTGTTGGTATGGTGGTGGTGGCGGTGTTGGTGGTGGTGTTGGTGGTGTGGTGGTGGTGGTGTTGGTGGTGTGGTGGTAGTGGTGGTGGTGTGGTGGTGGTGGTGGTGGTGTTGGTGGTGGTGTGGTGGTGGTGTTGGTGGTGTTGCTGGTCTTGGTGGTGGTTGTCTTGGTGGTTGTGGTGGTCTTGGTGGTGGTAGTGGTGGTGTTGCTGGTCTTGGTGGTGGTTGTGGTGATGGTCTTGGTAGTGGTGGTGGTATTTGGGGTGGTAGTGGTGGTTGTCGTGATGGTGGTCTTGGTGGTGGTAGTGGTGGTTTTCTTAGTGGTGGTTGTTGTGGTGGTCTTGGTGGTGGTGGTTGTCTTGGTGGTAATGGTGGTGGTGATAGTAGTGGTGGTGTTGCGTGGGAATCACCAGGTGTCGTGACTTTTGGTCGTGGACGACGACGAGGTATTAAAGATTTGCATATTGAATATCCATAGCGAGTCAACCTGCCACCACCCTCTAACCCCTTACCCCCGCTCATCATATACCCACCACCTCTTCTCCCCCACCACCCATCTTCCACCATCCATCAACCCTCTTCAACCACCCATTACTCCTCTTCTCCCATCAGTACCCTTCTTCCACACCACCTCTCTTCTACCCACCACCCCTCTTTTCCCACCACTCCTCTTCTTCCACCCACCACTCTTCTCCTCATCGTAATATTCCTACAATTTTTGTAAGATTTATTGTGTGGTAATACAGTGAGTCTAATATTTGCATTATGTTGTATGGTATAAAAATTATCACAAAGAATCACAGAACAGTACAGGGGAGCACTGAAGTTCTAGCAGTCACATAGCGCCTGTTGACCTGGAGGTAATTAGGTTTAGTCTGAGGAAGGGGAGGGTAGCTCCAGATACTTAGATCAAGAGCCCATTCACCAGCTTGAAGGCACCCCCTTTGATATAATTAAAATTATCTGTTAATTGATAGGAAAATAATAAAACATGATGAAAACCAGGGGAAGCAAGAAAAGATCCTTAATAATTTAAGGAAAAGTATAAAAAATAATTATGGCACTTTCAAGTTATTACAGGATATTTAGAATGAAGAGATAAAAGTGACTGAGATTATTCAAGAGGTTAAATAACGAATTATTCGAAAATCAGGAAACTCA
>WNWK01001008.1:247500-339990 GCA_009830355.1 Cherax destructor | reverse complement strand
TTTGCAGATGACCCCCAAATCGGGTATGACAGTGTCCACCGTTGGAACTGCAAGACTCCAAGCAGACATAAACCAAATTTTTAAATGGGCTGCAGAAAACAATATGAAGTTCAATGATGAGAAATTTCAATTACTCAGATAGGAAAAACGTGAAAAAATTAAAATCTCATCGGAGTACAAAACTAATTCCAACCACACAATAGAGCGAAAAACTAATATCAAAGACCTGGGAGTGATCATGTCAGAGGATCTCACCTTCAAGGACCATAACAATGTAGCAATTGCATCTGCTCAAAAAATGACAGGATGGATAATGAGAACCTTCAAAACCAGGGATGCCAAGCCCATGTTGACACTTTACAGATCGCTTGTTCTATCTAGGCTGGAATATTGCTGCACACTAACTGCACCTTTCAAGGCGGGTGAAATTGCTGACCTTGAAAATGTGCAGAGAACCTTCACCGCACGCATAAGTGCGATAAACCACCTCAACTACTGGGAACGCTTGAAGTTCCTAAACCTGTACTCTCTAGAACGCAGGCAGGAGAGATACATTATTATATACACATGGAAAATTCTCGAGGGCTTAGTACCAAACTTGCACACAAAAATCACTCCGTACGAAAGCAAAAGACTCGGCAGGCGATGTAACATCCCCAATGAAGAGCAGGGTGCCACTAGCACGTTGAGGGACAACACAATAAGTGTGAGGGGCCCAAGATTGTTCAACTGCCTCCCAGCGTACATCAGGGGGATTACCAACAAGCCCCTGGCTGTCTTCAAGCAGGCACTGGACAGGCACCTCAAGTCGGTACCTGATCAGCCGGGCTGTGGTTCGTACGTTGGACTGCGTGCCGCCAGCAGTAACAGCCTGGTTGATCAGGCTCTGGTCCAACAGGAGGCCTGGTCACAGACCGGGCCGCGGGGGCATTGACCCCTGGAATTCTCTCCAGGTAGACTCCAGGTAGACACCTCATGTAATCTCAATAACCAAATGTAATTCTTTGTATCATGTCCAAATAAACTATTATTATTATTATTATTATTATTATTATTGGTATATTGTCCTCCTGGACTCCTGGGTATAATGATATATCAGTCTTGTTGATATATTGTCTAGGATACCTGGGTATAATGCTGTATGTCAGTCTTGTTGGTATATTATCCTGGACTCCTGGATATAATGCTGTACGTCAGTCTTGTTGGTATATTGTCCTGGACTCCTGGGTATAATGCTATATGTCAGTCTTGTTGGTATATTGTCCTGGACTCCTGGGTATAATGCTATACATCAGTCTTGTTGGTATATTGTCCAGGATATCTGGGTACAATGCTGTATGTCAGTCTTGTTGGTATATTATCCTGGACTCCTGGATATAATGCTGTACGTCAGTCTTGTTGGTATATTGTCCTGGACTCCTGGGTATAATGCTATATGTCAGTCTTGTTGGTATATTGTCCTGGACTCCTGGGTATAATGCTATACATCAGTCTTGTTGGTATATTGTCCTGGACTCACAAGCTATACATCAGTCCTGTTGGTATATTGTTCTTCTGGACTCCTGGGTATAATACTATACATCAGTCTTGTTGGTATATTGTTCTTCTTGACTCCTGGGTATAATGCTATATATCAGTCTTGTTGGTATATTGTTCTTCTGGACTCCTGGGTATAATGCTATAAATCAATCTTGTTGGTAATATATTGTTCTTCTGGACTCCTGGGTATAATGCTATATATCAGTCTTGTTGGTATATTGTCCTGGACTCCTGGGTATAATGCTATATGTCAGTCTTGTTGGTATATTGTCCTCCTGGGTATAATGCTATATGTCAGTCTTGTTGGTATATTGTCCAGGATATCTGGGTATAATGCTATATGTCAATCTTGTTGGTATATTGTCCAGGATATCTGGGTATAATGCTATACGTCAGTCTTGTTGGTATAGTATTGTCCTCCTGGACTCCTGGGTAAAATGATATATGTCAGTCTTGTTGGTACAGTGGTACCCCGGTTTACGATGGTCCCCAAACTCACCCTTTTATGTAAGTTTATTTTTTTAAATGCTTTTGTAAGTGTAATTTTGGGGGTCTAAAAGGACTAGTCTATTTTACAACTTTTCTTAAGGAGATAAATTCGTTTGGTAATGGCACTTGAACAGCATTCTGGAATGAAAAAATATCGTAAACCGGGGTACCACTGTATATTGACCAGGATATCTGGGTATAATGCTATATGTCAGTCTTGGTATATTGTCCTCCTGGACTCCTGTGTATAAGGCTATATGTCAGTCTTGTTGGTATAGTGTTCTTCTGGACTCCTGGGTATAATGCTATACATCAGTCTTGTTTTTATATTGTTCTTCTGGTCTCCTGGGTATAATGCTATATGTCAGTCTTGTTGGTATATTGTCCTCCTGGACTCCTTGGATATAATGCTATATGTCAGTCTTGTTAATATATTGCCCTCCAGAACAATTCTGGATGCAGGGTTATAATAATAATAATAATAATAATACTTTATTGAGACATTGTACAATTATATATGGTAGACATAGTTATACATAGTTATTACATAGTTATGAGATGTACATGCCAAAAGCCCCTAATATGCTGTGCATTGCAGGCATTCTTAGGACTACTTAATTCTAGACTACATGGTAAAAAGTTATGGTTGATAATTTATAAAATAAGTAAAGTTGCATATCTAAGTTATAAAGTTTGAATATAAGTTGAACATATCAATTAATTGTAGCAATGCAACTAATTGAGTGAGATAACAATTTAAAACAATTAATTGCATTGCAGTTAGTTTACGTGGTCATTATAATGTAAGTGTTGTGGAAATAATTAGCTAAGTATGTAATAATCATAACAGGTTTTACATTCAATTGATTAGTCAGGTTTTTACGTTAAGTGATTATTCTACTTTGCTGGGAATGTTTGATATTGAGCAATTAGCTTTGGGTGAGAAGGTGGTTTTTTAGCATCGTTTTGAATTGGGGTACAGGTAGGGTTTCTTTGGTAATGACAGGTAATGAATTCCAAATTTTCGTGCCTTTTATATGCATTGAGTTTTTACATAGTGTTAGATGGACACGGGGAACATCGAGGAGTGATCTGTGTCTAGTGTTATGGTCATGTGTCCTGTTAAAATTGGTAAGGAAAAGTTTGAGTGGTGGGTTAATATTTGCATAGAGTGTTCTATGTATGTAATAGGCACAGTAAAAAGTATGGATGTCTTGTATGGTGAGTAAGTTTAGGTTTTTGAATATTGGTGGAATATGTTGCCTGGAGTGAGAATTTGTTCAATGTGAAGTAGCTCTGGTGCTCCATAACCTCCATCACCATCAGCTGGTAAATCCTTGGAGACTCCAATTACCTCTGAGCTGCAATTAAACTCGATAAAAGTTATATAGACTATTATTATGCTAATCTTGTGTTCCTTGTAATTCCTAAACTTACTGTTTATAACCTCTTAGAGACCGTATATATGAGCAGTTAGTTAGTTAAAATTTTGTTCGGATTTTTAACCCTGAAGAGTTAGCCACTCAGGATAACCCAAGAAAATCAGTGTGCCGTCGAGGACTGTCTGTCTTATTTCCATTGTAGTCCTTCAGTCTTGTCCCCCAGATTGCTACCCACACCAGTCCACTAAAACCCAGGTACCTACTTACTGCTAGGTGACTAGGTATACCTTTGAAGATTTTCGAGAGTTTATCTACTCTCTGAGCCCGGCCATGGGCCAGGCTCGTCTGGTGCTTGCCTGGTCAACCAGGCTGTTGCTGCTGAAGGCCAACAGGTGTAAGGAAATACGCCTAATGTTTTTACCCTTTCTGGGGATCAAACCACAGACACTTGGTGTGCGAAGCAAGAGCATTACCTACCAGGCCATGGGCCACCATACTAGACCACTAGCCATGGTCATGGGCCTTATTAATCTTAAGATAGGCTTAAGTTTGCCCAAAATGCTCTGTGTGTTAAGGGGCTTTCTGCATGCACACCTAAATGTCACCTATCTCTATACAAACTTTGTATCATGCTGAAATAAAGCATCTGAATTAGTACTGTATTAGTGTCTTATTTGTCCGGCAGATCCTTCCCACCACCCTAGGAAGGTTCCTCAAAGCTGGTGAGGAGCTTCTGATTCAAGGAATTTCTTCTGTTGGAATGAAGAATTTTGTCTTTCATTTCTCAAGCCTTGTATGACCCCTACTGGTTTAGCACTCCGCCATGATTATTGTAATATTCGCATGAAGTGGCAAGTGATGTGGAAAATCTCTTGTTATGGGTCTCCTCCCCCCATTCTTATTTCTCTTCACTTATGCACACTTTCTGTTGCTTACTGATCAGCCTTGATCCAGGAAAGAATTTTTCCTATACATATTGCATGCTGCCAGTCTTTCTGCTAATCTCCTGTGTGGAACTCTATTAAAGGATATCAATCAAAATGACTGTATTAATACAGTGGAACCCCGTGTTTCGAACGCGTGCGCACCAGACCTGTCCGCCCGGCACCTGACTCACAACACCTGCCCGCGCAGGCGTCGTGAGTCAGTCTAGCTTTGTTTATCCTCCAGTGAACATTACCCTGTGTGCTATTCCAAACATTTCACAATTAATTAATTGTGTTTCGAGCTTGTTCAGTAAGTGCGACTGTGAAATAAGCTACCATGGGGCCAAAGAAAATTCCTAGTGGTACCCCTTTGGTAAAGAAAGTGAGAAACACCATAGACATGAAGAAGGAAATAGTACAAAAATATGAGACTGGTGTACGAATTGCAGTGCTTGCCAGGATATATGGCAAAAACAAGTCAACTATCGCTTCTATTCTGGCAAAGAAAGAACAAATCAAGGAAGCTGATGTTGCAAAAGGTGTTTAAATGCTAACCAAAAATAGACCACAAATAGTCGAGCAGGTTGAGAAGTTGTTGCTGGTGTGGATCAAGGATAAAGAGTTAGCGGGTGATAGTGTGTTGGAGACAATCATTTGTGAAAAGGCAAGGCAGTTGCATGCCGATCTTGTAAAGAAAATGCCTGGAACCAGTGCTGATTTTAGTGTTAGTGATTTTAAGGCCAGCAGAGGCTGGTTTGACAGATTTAAGAAGCATAGTGCCATACACAATGTGGTAAGGCATGGTGAGGCTGTCAGTTCAGACAAACGTGCAGCTGAAAAATTCATAACTGAATTTCAGGACTACATAAAGACTGAAAATTTGAAACCCAAACAAGTGTTTAATTGTGACGAAACAGGCCTGTTTTGGAAGAAAATGCCAAACAGGACCTACATTACTCAGGAGGAAAAGGCACTGCCAGGACACAAGCCTATGAAAAACAGGCTAACTCTCTTGTTTTGTTCTAATGCTAGTGGGGATTTTAAAGTGAAGCCTTTACTGGTGTATCAGTCAGAAAATCCCAGAGTGTTCAAAAAACACAATGTTGTCAAGAATAGATTGTGTGTTGTGGAATGCTAATCATAAGGCATGGTCACAAGGCAAATTTTCAAAGAGTGGGTCAATGAAGAGTTTGGCCCCAGTGTGAAAAAATACCTCCTGGAACATAAATTGGACCTCAAGTGCCTCCTGTTACTGGACAATACTCCTGCACATCCTCCAAACTTGGTAGACCTACTGTGTAAGGACTTCAGTTTTATAAAAGTGAAGTTCTTGCCTCCTAACACCACTCCTCTCCTCCAGCCCATGGACCAGCAGGTCATTTCTAACTTCAAAAAACTCTACACAAAAGCAGTGTTTGAAAAGTGCTTTGAAGTGACCTCAGACACTGAGTTGACCCTAAGAGAGTTCTGGAGGAATCACTTCAGTATCTACAACTCCATAGGCCTTATAGGTAAGGCTTGGAAGGGAGTGACTTCCAGGACTTTGAACTCTGCTTAGAGACAATTGTGGACAGGTTGTGTCCAAGAGAGGGATTTTGAAGGGTTTTAGGATGACCCTGACCCTGCCGACCCTCTGCCTGTTGTGGAAGGTATTGTGGCATTGGGCAAGTCCATAGGGTTGGAGGTGAGTGGCGAGGATGTGGAAGAGTTGGTGGATGACCACAATGAAGAGCTAACCACTGAAGAGCTGGAAAAACTGGAACTAGAACAGCATCAGACCAGAGTTAGGAACTTGCTTCACAGGAGGAGGAAGAGGGAGTGGATGAGGTGCCCTCTTCAGAGATTAAGGAAATTTGTGCAATGTGGAATAGGTGCAGGCATTTGCTGAAAAATATCACCCTAAACAGCTGAAACAACCATATCTGCAACATGTTCAGTGACAAAAACACTGTCTCATTAGGACATCTTAAGGCGCCAGAACAGAGGACTCTTGACGGTATTTTCGAGACAGGGGTCCAGTGACTCTCAAGCTGGTCCTAGTGGCATTAAAGAAAAAGAGGAGTAACCCCAGATAAGAACTTGTTTCCTGAAATCTTTATGGAGGAGGATTCCCTTCTAAACACTAGCTCCCTCTTATTCCCTATTTTCCCAGATGCCATCAACAATCTTCAATAAAGGTAAGTAAAAATTTTTATTTTATATGTTTATTTAAATGTTTTATTTATTTATTAATAACCGTACTATGTCTATAATTTTGTTTTTTTGTAAAACCCATAATTAATCTCATTAAAATGTATTTTTGTAAAATATATTTGGGTTTCTGGAACAGATTAATTGTATTTACATTATTTCTTATGGAAATATTCCCGATTTCGACGTTTCGACTTTGGGGCAAGCTCCTGGAACGGATTCAATTAAAATTTTTTTATTTCCTTGCAAAGTTTACATTGAGATTATATAATTACAATAATGGTTGCAATTTACATTGAGATTATATAATTACAATAATGAGTTGCAATTTACATTAATTATATAATTACAATAATGATTAATTTTTGAAACTCGGGGGTTCCACTGTATTGGTAGAATTACTAACAATTTTTTTTTTTTCAACAAGTTGCCGTCTTCACAAAGCAGGGTGACCCAAAAAAAAGAAAATCCCCAAAAAAAAAAAAAATACTTTCATCAATTAACTTTTCACCTCACTCATACATAATCATTGTTTTTTCGAGTAATAATAATATATATATATTTATATTAATACTTTATTTAGACATGGTAAAAAAGATACATTTTTGGGGTTTTTACATGATACATAGGTATAAAGAGATGTACATGCCAAAAGCCCCTAATATGCTGCGCATTGCGGGCATTCTTAGGACTACTTAGACTACATGGTAAAAATTATGGTAAATAATGATATAAAAAAGTATAATTGTGTATCTATGTTATAAGTTTGAATATACGTTGAACATATCAATGTATGTATTATTCATAACAGTTTTTACATTTAAGTGAGTAATCAGGTATTGAGCATTTAGGTTTGGGTGAGAAGGTGTTTTAGCATCTTTTAAATTTGGGGGGTACAGGTAGGGTTTCTTTGGCAATGACAGGTAATGAATTCCAAATTTTCGTGCCTTTATGCATTGAGTTTTACATAGTGTTAGATGGACACGGGGAAAATCGAGGGTGATCTGTGTCTAGTGTTATGGTCATGTGTCCTGTTAAAATTAGTAAGGGGAAGTTTGAGTGGTGGGTTAATATCTGCTCATATGCTCATAAGTAGGGTCCCTTCAAGAAAGGTCCCTTTAAAAAGGTCCTTCAAGTAGGGTCCCTTCAAGTAAGGTACCTTCAAGTAGGGTCCCTTCAAGTAGGGTCCCTTCAGTAGGGTCCTTCAAGTAGGGTCCCTTCAAGTAAGTACCTTCAAGTAGGAGTCCCTTCCAAGTAGGGTCCCTTCAAGTAGAGGTCCCTTCAAGTAGGGTCCCTTCAAGTAGGGTCCCTTCAAGTAGGGTCCTTCGAAGTAGGGTCCCTTCAAGTAGGGTTCATGTCGTAATAGACTGTCGTGACTCTTCGACGTTTTTAACATTATTGTCGCTTCATTTACATGCTGATACATTCAAAGCCTGTCATTGTATTGAGGAAATTTATTGATCATTTATTTGGAGTTTCACGTCATAGGCTGCCCAGTTTAATTCTTTATTGCCAAAATGTAAAGTTATTATCATGGGGAGCGCTAAACCCTAGGAATATACAGCGCCTGTGGAGGGTGATGGAAGGCACTCAGGCTTAATCAGGGAATGGTTTGGTTCAATTCCATGAACAAGAGCCCCTCACCAGCATCAAAGAACCTCCCTTGATGTGTGACTTTTATCGAAATTAACAGAGGTATTACATCAACTATACAAATTGATTCGCAGCCCGGCTCTTGTGGCGAACGGTGTGCTGCCTGAAGCTCTGTCCCTGTGTAGCAACTGAGCGACTCCATTTGCGTAACATGGCGGCGGCCGGCGAGCACGTAACAACACGTCTGTATCGACATGGTTACTGGTGTGATTCAACCAGCAGTGGCGGCTACTGTGATTCCAACGATTTTGAGATTCTACAACATCGAGACTTCAGATTTATATGGAGAGGCTAAATGGAATGAACAGGATCTTTGTGAAGTTACTGACGCTTAGAGCATATGAGCAATTGGTGGACCTACACCAGGATAAAGTATATACCGTCAACACGACTCTGCAGGTGCGTTTGAAGGATGTCTCCCTCTTATCTTTTGTGAGAGTGAGAATGTCCCGTTTGAGGCGGACCAGTTGGACATAAGCCGTGTCTTTGCAGTATGGGGTCGTCCATACGGCTATGGCAGGAAAGTGGAGAGAGGGCCCATGATTGGTCTCCCTGAGGGTTAATTCTTGAAGATGTCGTTAGAGACCCATTCCCTTTTACGTCATCATGACTGAGTTTCGTACCCAGGTGACGACGACATGGGACAGCGATGTACGTGTCGATCTGTAGGGCCTTTGAACATATGGCGGCAGATTGTGAGAAGAGGCTTTTCAACGTTCTGCTGAGGCCCGCTTGGGCCAGGTCTGAAGGAGGTCCACAGCGAGAAGGATAAGGGTGGACGAATGCCAGCAGACAAGCCAGGAGTTGGGTGACATTGTTGAGGGCGTGGAAGAGTCTTGTCACACGCTACCGCTATGCGTGTGAAGAGCATGACAAGGATGGTGGCGGAACTGAGGTGAAGCTGCATGGATATGCCTCATGTGGATGTGTTACGGGGTTATTGATGACCTACCGGTATTGAGTGTTGTAGATGGAGAAGTACTTGACGGAGGAAGCTAGCATTGAGGTTGGCAGATGTAAGGGCCGGGGTGAAGCGCAAGTGAGTGGAGACGTGAGTGTGGTACATCAGAGATGATAGTAGTGAGGTGATGGATGTGTCAGTGGATCTGGAAGAGATCGGTACGCTCTAGATAGTGATGACGTCTGACGCCAACACAGAGAACAAGTAAGAAGCCTTGGTGGAGGCGGAAGGTAAAGACATGGGAGTGGTGTTGGGAACGGAAGGTATCAAGGAGGGTCCTAAGGGTGGTAGAAGTGTGGGCATGGGCGGGGGTAAGGGTAAGAATGTGATGCAGCCTCCACAGAGATCGAAAGGTAAACCCACTCACTTATTTTCCAGTGTTTAACAATAAATGTCAATGGGTTGAGGGCCGAGATAAAGAGAATGTGGGTTGAGGGTACTTTGAGACGTTTTGGAGTGCAAGTGGGTTTTATTCAGGAGCATAACTATAGTTATGGTCGAGACCTACGGTGCAGGGTCTTCGGGGCGATTAAAGGGTGGGGTTGCTTTGGTAATAAAGATGTCAAGCCCTTTTACTTTATTGGCGTGGGAGGAGTGTGGGAGGGCAGGGTGATCAGGGTGGAGGGAGAATGGGGTGGAGTGAGGGTTTGTCTTGTAGGGTATACATGCAGCAGAAAGCTCTAGGAGGGTGAAAATTGACTTTTGAATGATGTTATGATATATGCTTTGGGTGGAATGCCAGGTGTAGCAATAGTTGGGGTGATTTTAATTGTGTAATTAGGAAACGTGATGTGGAGCCATGGGGGCGGGTTGTGATTTGGGGGCTTTAAGGGATTTATTGGGTAGTGCGGGGTTGAAGGATGTGGTAGGGAGAGGGTTATGGTTTAGCATACTTTCGTTCGCAAAGGGACGCGGCCAGATTAGATAGGATCTATGTGTCAGGGAAGGTAGTTGGGGGGAGGGTTCAAACGATCGATGTGGGTTTTCAGATCACTGTGGGGTTCTTGTGGATGTGAATTGGGATGGGGTGGCGAGATGGTAAAGGGGCTATTGGAAGTTGAACATCAGATTTGGATGGTGCTGAAAGTATGGTGAGTTTTGGGAAGTGGTGGGCAGGATTATGGGAGCAGGGTAAGAGAGCGAATGATTTGGTGGAATGGTGGGAAGGCAGGGCAAAAGTGGGTATTCAGGAATATTATCAGAGGTTGGGTCGGGAAGAGGTGCATTGGAAGTATAGGTTACAAAAGTATCTTGAGGGTTATTGCAAAGTTGTTATGAGCGTGGGGTCAACAGGAGACGGTTGAGATTATGGGTTTGAGGGAAAGATTGTGGAATTACAGAATGACCGTTTTGATGCGTGTCAGTTGAAAGCGGTATGGATGATGTATTATGGGGAGACAGACCGTCTAGGTATGTATTGGGTAACTGTAGGGTGAGGAGGAGGCCATGACGTTGGAATGCTTGGAGGTCGAGGATGATCTGGAGAGTTTTGTTAAGGGCAAAGGATACGGACGACTGAAGCGATGGGTGTATATGTGGATAAATGGTTCGAGTTACATATGAGGAGTAAGGAGGAGGGCAGAGTGAAAGGGGTATCATAGAAGAGAGCATTTTAGGGACATTAAGGGAGAAGGATAGAATGAGTCTGGAGGGACGGATTTCGGAGGAGGAGGTATGGGTGGCGGTGAATGGGATGAGTAAGGGGAAAGCGCCAGGTATAGATGGGATTGTGAATGAATTTTATAGAGAGTATTGGGACGTTTTGAGAGAATGTATGGTGGAGTTGATGAACAGAATGAAGCAAACGGGCAGCATGGGGAGGGAACAGGGCATGGGGGTGGTGGTGTTAGTTAAAAAAGGGAAGGCAGAGTATACGGTAAGTAATTATAGACCCATAGTTTTGATGAATGCTGTTTATAAGATTTTTGCGAAGGTCTTGGGGAATAGGTTAAAGCGTGTGATACAGGGGGTGATTGCGGAGGGGTAGTGTGGTATACCGGGTAGAAGTATGATTCGGGGGCATGAACGTATCAAGGCATTTATAGATTACAGGACTGAGGGTGGGGTATTGGCGCTGGATTGGAAGTGGGCTTATGACAGTGTAGAGAGGGAGGTGTTGTATGCGATTATGTGAAAACAAGGGTTTGGTGAGGAGGTGGTTAATTGGGTAGAGACTGTGTATGGAGTGGTATGACTGGAATAGTGGGGTATGTTGATGATACCACGGTGTTAGTGGGTAATGAGAAAGGGTTGGTGAATATTGGGCGAATCTTACAGGTTTTTTGCAAGGCTACAGGTATGAGTATAAATGGGGCTAAATCGCGTTTTGGAGGTGGGGAGGTGGATAGGCGGGAGATTGGGGGAGGGATATGGGTGGGTCATAGTGGATAATATAAAAATTTGTGGTATAGTGTATATGTGTGATAGTATGTTAGCTAGGGAGGTGAACTCGGGGAGGGTAGTGCAAATGGCCTTGGGTAGGTTGGCAGGATGGAGGGCGGGGACCTCACCTTGCAACAGAAGTTGATAGCAGTGAATGTGATGATATACAGTCGGTTATGGCACGTGGCGGTGATTTACCCTCTTTGCAGGAGGATGTGCGTGGTTTAGAGTTAAAGTATTCAGGTATATATGGGCCTATGGTAAGCATTAGCTTAGGAAGGAGGTGGTAAGGAATCGGTGGAGATGGGAGGTCTGGGGCTTATATGGGTTGAACGTAGGTTGTTGTGTCTGTATATGAACATTGTATGGTGCACGTGGGGGCATGGATGGTAATCGTGTGGGGTTGGTGGAGCGTGAGGTGAACAAATGGTGGGGGTAAATATTTGGGGCAGTGTTGGGATTTATTAAGGTATTTGGTGGTCATGAGGAGGCTGCATAGTTTGAAGAGTGCGCAATGGAGAGGGTAGGGGAGGGAAGGTTGGTTATCGAGGGTGTGGCTGAATATCCGTGTAGTGATTGGGAATACGATATGGAAGGGATTCAAGGGATTCGTATCAGAGCTAGGATAGGAATTAATGTACAGGTTTTTACATGGTGCGGTGGCATCGAGGCATTGTTATTCAAGATGGGGATTGTGCAGGACGGGTGCTGTAGACGGTGTGGGATGCAGGAAACGGCTTTACATGTCATATATTTCTGTGAAGCTTTGGGACCCGTGAGGAATGGATGGGTCGGGTATTAGGGAACATGGGGGTGGGGTATCTCTGTATTGAGGGCCCTGTGTTTGGAGATAGGTGGGGTGGGGACCCGGGTGGGGGAGTTTATGGTATTTAATGGTTGATTTTGTGTGTGTGTCTTGGAGAATGAGGGAATGTGGGGTGGGGAATGAATACGGGCTCTGGTGGGTGGTATGTATAGGACTAAATGTAGGAATCGGGTGGTGTAAGGGAGTACTTGGGGGATAGCTTTTTCGGATGAGTATAGGGATATGGTATTGTGTGATTTGTTGCTTGCATAGGTAAGAGGGCTGGATATTTTGGACGATAACGGGTGTATGGTTATGGCGGGTTCAGGGAGGGGGCAGGGAGTTTCATGTGTGTTATGAGTGTTGGGCGATCAGGTTTAGCAGAGTGTATGAGTGGAGTATCTGGGTTGGGGGTGAGGGTGACTGGGATGACTTTGAGTTCATAATGATGTGACGGGTGACAATGGTAGTTTTGATCATGTCTGTGTGTTAAGGATGCTGGTGATCAGACTTATGATGGAGGGGGGACAGGGGTGTTGGGGTTATCTTTTTTATTTTTATTAGTTTTATTTTTAAATGCAAGGATATGAGTGGGTTTACCTGAGTCCTTGACTGTGTGGGCGTTGAGATGTCATGAGCTTGGTGTGCATGTATTGTGTGGGCGTGTTGTGCTTGTCAGAAGGTTGTCTTTGATTTGTGGACTTTAATTAGCCTTATGTAACTGTGAGGTATCATTGATATCGAAGGCTTATCTATGCATGGGATGAAAACCTATTGCACTATATGTATGATTATTGAGGCGGCAATGGTATTGAAATGTGGAGTGGCGTACCTGGAGTTGGTGAGTAAGCTAGGATGTTTTAAGAGGATTATGGTATAGTCTTACTTATTCATATCAATCATGGGTTTATTTGTCCTTTATTGATGTTTATATTGTAAAGTTAACCCTTTCTAGCAATTGTACTTCTCAATTGAGGGTAAGGGTGAATGGGGTATGTGGGGGAGGGTCACCTTGCTTGGTGAATCAAGGTGCAATACAGTACATGACATCTGTCTTAATGAAAAGTAGATACGGTCCTGGTTTATACAGGTCTTTGACATATTGTGTCTTTTGTTTTGTTATAAGTTAGTAATGCATACCGGGAGGAGGGATGGTATGCCTGTCATTTTGTTCTTGCACATGTTTGTGTATGTTATTTTTAGTATGGTCTGTTGTTTAAGACTAAGACATATAAGGGTTAGTGGTCCTTTGTGATCATATTATTAGTATTCTATTTTGTCAATGTTATTTAATAATTTATTTATTTCTTATTGGTAGGAAAGAGTATATGTCAGTGGGCTGTGGAAGGTTCTGTTAATGGACTGTTGTATTTATATATATTCAGTGTTATTAGCTTGTTTTTGTTTGTGAGGTGATTGATGTATGTAATGTTTATGATAACCATGAATATCTGGCATTATTTGGTTTAAAAGTATTAATTTTTGAGTGTTCGACTGTATATTTTCATGGAAGGAGTCTTTTACATGCTATTGTGATGTTTTGTTCGTATAGATTTAGGTTTTTGTGATTTTGTTATGCCCTTACTTGCAGAAAGGGGCCAATTTGGTATTTGTATTGTACATTGTTTGATTTTTAATAAAATATAGAAAAAACTATACAAGTAACCTCTGCACTCTCCACTAACACTTACCCTTGCACTCCACTTACACTTACCCTTGCACTCTCCACTTACACTTACCCTTGCACTCTCCACTTACACTTACCCTTGCACTCTCCACTTACACTTACCCTGCACTCTCCACTAACACTTACCCTTGCACTCTCCATTAATACTACCCTTGCACTCTCCACTAACACTTACCCTTGCACTCTCCACTTACACTTACCCTTGCACTCTCCATTAATACTTACCCTTGCACCTCCACTAACACTTACCCTTGCACTCTCCACCTACACTTACCCTTGCACTCTCCACTTACACTTACCCTTGCACTCTCCACTTACACTTACCCTTGCACTCTCCACCTCACTTACCCTGCACTCTCCACTAACACTTACCCTTGCACTCTCCACTACACTACCCTTGCACTCTCCACTTACACTTACCATTGCACTCTCCACTAACGCTTATCCTTGCACTCCTCCACTTACACACTTACCCTTACCACTCTCCACTTACACTTACCCTTGCACTCTCCATTAACACTTACCCTTGCA
Source organism: Cherax destructor (assembly GCA_009830355.1). Lineage (NCBI taxonomy): Eukaryota > Metazoa > Arthropoda > Malacostraca > Decapoda > Parastacidae > Cherax > Cherax destructor. The sequence continues at coordinate 325,445 of WNWK01001008.1, read as the reverse complement.
CTCTCCACTTACACTTACCATTGCACTCTCATCTTACACTTACCCTGCACTCTCCACTTACACTTACCCTTGCACTCCACTACACTTACCCCTTTCACTCTCCACTAACACTTACCATTGCAGATGAGCAAGGAGGCTTTAGAGTGGGTAGGGGATGTGTAGATCAAGTGTTTACAGTGAAGCATATATGTGAACAGTATTTAGATAAAGGTAGAAATTTTTATTGCATTTATGGATTTAGAAAGGCATATGATAAGTGGATAGGGGAGCAATGTGGCAAATATTTGCAAGTGTATGGAATAGGTAGTAAGTTACTGAAGGCTGTACAGAGTTTTTATGAGGATAGTGAGGCTCAGGTTAGGGTGTGTAGGAGAGGGAGATTACTTCCCGGTAAAAGTAGGTCTTAGACAGGGTTGTGTAATGTCACCATGGTTGTTTAATATATTTATAGATGGGGTTGTAAAAGAAGTAAATGCTAGGGTGTTGGGGAGAGGGGTGGGATTAAATTATGGAGAATTAAATGCAAAATGGGAGTTGACACAGTTACTTTTGCTGATGATACTGTGCTTATGGGAGATTCTAAAGAAAAGTTGCAAAGGTTAGTGGACGAGTTTGGGAGAGTGTGTAAAGGTAGAAAGTTAAAAGTGAACATAGATAAGAGTAAGGTGATGAGGGTATCAAACGATTTAAATAAAGAAAAATTGGATATCACATTGGAGAGAGATTATGGAAGAAGTAAATGTTTTCAGATATTTGGGAGTTGATGTGTCAGCAGATGGGTGTATGAAGGATGAGGTTAACCATAGAATTGATGAAGGAAAAAAGGTGAGTGGTGCATTGAGGTATCTGTGGAGACAAAAACGTTATCCATGGAGGCAAAGAAGGGAATGTACGAAAGTATAGTGGTACCAACACTCTTATATGGGTGTGAAGCATGGGTTGCAAATGCTGCAGCGAGGAGGAGGCTGGAGGCAGTGGAGATGTCCTGTCTAAGGGCAATGTGTGGTGTAAATATTATGCAGAAAATTCGGAATGTGGAAATTAGGAGAAGGTGTGGAGTTACTAAAAGTATTTGTCAGAGGGCTGAAGAGGGGTTGTTGAGGTGGTTTGGTCATTTAGAGAGAATGGATCTAAGTAGAATGACTTGGAGAGCGTATAAATCTGTAGGGAAGGAAGGCGGGGTAGGGGTCGTCCTAGAAAGGTTGGAGGAAGGGGTAAAGGAGGTTTTATGGGCGAGGGCTTGGACTTCCAGCAAGCATGTGTGAGCGTGTTAGATAGGAGTGAATGGAGACGAATGGTTTTGGGACATGACGATCTGTTGGAGTGTGAGCAGGGTAACATTGTGTGAAGGATTCAGGGAAACCAGTTAATTGATTTAGTTGGACTTGAGTCCTGAAATGGGAAGTACAATGCCTGCACTTTAAAGGAGGGGTCTGAGATAGTGACAGCTGGGAGGGACTTTTCTTAGCTGTAGTATCTGAGCTCCTCTGCAAAGACAGTGATTATGTATGAGTGTGGTGAAAGTGTTGAATGATGATGAAAGTTTTTCTTTTGGGATTTTCTTTCTTTTTGGTCACCCTGCCTCGGTGGGAGACGGCCGACTTGTTGAAAAAAAAAAAAAAAAAAAATATATATATATATATATATATATATATTCAACAAACCGACCGTATCCCACCGAGGCAGGGTGGCCCAAAAAGAAAAACAAAAGATTCTCTTTTTAACTTTAGTAATGTATACAGGAGAAGGGGTTACTAGACCCTCGCTCCCGGCATTTTAGTCGCCTCTTACGACACGCATGGCTTAAGGAGGAAGAATTCTGGTCCACTTCTCCATGGAGAATATATATATATATATATATATATATATATATATATATATATATAATATATATATAATGTCGTGATGAATAGGTAAAACTGGTCAATTAGCAAGAACTCATTTGAAATTAAGTCGTTTCTAAAATTTTCTCTTATATATTTAAAGATATGTTTTTTATATATGTTAATATAAACATTAATGATTTTGTATCAAAAGAACCTTAGGAAACGTACCTAACCTTATTATAACAAGCGCAAAAATTTTATCAGACAGAGTGTGATAAAGGCTTCCACGTCCCACTCGTGCTCCAGTATTGACTTGACTGTTGAATAATTAAAGTCATTTAGCGTGTAATTATAAGTGTCACTACTCATTGTTTTGCACGTGTTGAACATTATTGTGGGAAATATTTTGACTCTGGCTGTGAGGAAGGAATTTGAGAGGTGTTATTTTGGTAGCTGCCAGGGCCTAGTCTGATCTCAGGGGCCTGGTCTGATCTCAAGGGCCTGGTCTAATCTCAAGGGCCTGGTCTGATCTCAAGGGCCTGGTCTAATCTCAAGGGCCTGAAGAACCTATCACATACTGGATATTAACGTAAAAAACGATAAGGAACTTCAACTAATGTGTGTGAATTAAAATAAATAAACAAGTTGGCTTCTACATCATCAGCCTCTGCCTTGCCTCCTGGAAACCAATTCTGCAGAATATTTCACAATTCCAGTGTATGGAATGTATTATTACAATGAAAACTAAGCGCTTAACCCACAAGGGTCATACAGCGCTGCAGGGTAGTATGTACTAAAGATGTAATAAGCCGACTATGCTTCTCTATGAACTAGTAAGTGCAAAAATTCTTATAAAGTTAGGAGATATGAACATAGAAGAGGATAAGCACGAACTATGATTGACCCTTTAACCAGACTGGAAGGAAACGGCCCGAACTTGTTACAGTATTCCTCAGGAGAGTGAACAAGTGTCTCCTGAAGCAGGACAAGTGTCTCCTGACACAGGACAAGTGTCTCCTGACACAGGACAAGTGTCTCCTGACACAGGACAAGTGTCTCCTGACACAGGTCAAGTGTCTCCTGACACAGGTCAAGTGTCTCCTGACACCGTCAAGTGTCTCCTGACACAGGTCAAGTGTCTCCTGACACAGGACAAGTGTCTCCTGACACAGGACAAGTGTCTCCTGACACAGGACAAGTGTCTCCTGACACAGGACAAGTGTCTCCTGACACAGGACAAGTGTCTCCTGACACAGGACAAGTGTCCTGAACTCGTCATCTAAAGCATTTTTGTGAAACTAATAATCCCTAACATGTTAGTCTAGAAAAAAGACATACATAAGTTACAATATGATTATATAAAAAATTTATGTACCACATTACAATAACATTTATAATCTAAAAAAAATACCGGTAGATTTATTTTACAAATAAAAGGAAACCAGGTTCATCGGCGGATTTATAAAACACTTCTTTGGTGACTCAACAATTTATGAAGCCACAAGATGTAAGAGATGTACAAAAAGTTTGCAATTAAACATCAAGAAGTAATGTGTTGTATTACGAAGGTTCATGAAAAAGATGAAATGGTTTCATTTTCTTTCATTATCATGCAGGGAGTATGATACTCTCAGCATAATTCAGGGAGAATCATGATAATGCTGGGAGTATCGTACTCTCGTCATTATCCTGAAGGGAGAATAATAAATACAGGATTAAGGTTGAGAGGGAGTCTGGGAGAGGCAGGAGTAAGGGTGAGGGGACAGTCTGGGAGAGGCAGGAGTTAGGGTGAGGGGACAGTCTGGGAGAGGCATGAGTAAGGGTGAGGGGAGTCTGGGAGAGGCAGGAGTAAGGGTGAGGGGAGTCTGGAAGAGGCAGGAGTAAGGGTGAGGGGACAGTCTGGGAGAGGCAGGAGTAAGGGTGAGGGGACAGTCTGGGAGAGGCAGGAGTAAGAGTGAGGGGAGTCTGGGAGAGGCAGGAGTAAGGGTGAGAGGGAGTCTGGAAGAGGCAGGAGTAAGGGTGAGGGGGAGTCTGGTAGAAGCAGATGGTAGGGTGAAGGGAGTATGATAGAGGTGGTGGGGGGTAATATCATGGACTGGGAACCCCTCCCTGCCCCACACACTCACTCAAGCAAGAACACATTAGCAGTTCCTCGCCTGGTAGGCAACTTGACCCAAGGAATTTTTTGATGGTCCTCCGTGATGCGTGTGGCCTAAGACAAAGCTCTCTGATTTTTCTTTGTTGTGAAACTCCGAAACAAAGACGAGAGATGAGAACCATGGCAGGAGGTGGAGGAGGAAGAGGAGTAGGAAGAACAACAATAGAAACTGGAAAAGGAAGAATGAGAAAGATTCCCGAGCTCTGCCTGACAGAGCACAAAATTTTATTTTCAAATAAATAAAAATAAATATAACTCTGAAAACTAGTCAGAAGACAGGAGAATTATTGATGGACGAGTGTGTCGAAAATCTTTCGTAAATAACCTTTTGCATGGGTGACCTTGAAATTTGATCCTCTGATCCGAGAATAGGAGTACATTCCTATTGTGAGGGATATGGGGGAGGGGTGGGTGGGGTGGTGGTGCCTTCAGTGTTTCATATCCATCCAAATTTCTGAGATATGCAATAAAAACATAAGCCATTTTTTCGGTGACACCAAGACAGACCATCGGATTAATTCCGACAAGGACACAAGAGCATTACAGGAAGATGTGAACAGACTCATGCAGTGGCCAGAAAAGTGACAGATGCAGTTTAATACACACAAGTGGAAAGTTCTAAGCCTTGGAAAAAATAACCATGACGCTTATAAACTAATGTAGATCTTAATCACTCTGAATGCAAGAAAAGATTTTGGAGTTCTGGTTAGCAGTAACGTAAATCAGCGCGTAAGTGTTCGCAATAAAGCGAATAGAATTCTTGGCTTCATATCAAGAAGTATAAATAACAGGAATCATCAGGTTATTCTTCAACTCGATATATTGTTGGTTAGACATTATAAGATTATGCTGCACAGTTCTGGTCAACGTATTACAAGAATGGACATAAATGCGCTGGAAAACGTACAGAATTTGCACTCTAGAAAGGCATAGAATTAGGGAGGATATAACTGAAGTGTATAATGGAAGACAAGAATAAAAAAGGGGATGTAAAAAAGGTGGAAAAATAACTAACCAATGAGTTAAAGTTGGAAAAATTTAAATTTAGAAAGAATATTTAAAAGCATTGGTTTGGAAATAGAGTTGTGGATGAGTGGAACAAACTCTTGAGTTGCGTCATTGAAGCTAAAACCTTGTGTAGCTTTAAAATAGGTTAGACAAGTGCATGAGTGGGTGTGGGTGGGTGTGACTTGGACCTGCCTAACATGGGCTAGTAAGCAAGGCTCTTTTTTTATGTTATTTCCTTCTCGCTCCTCCGTGTGACTGGTTAATGGTCAAGGTCGAAACCAAACGTCGTCATATACTTTAGTCTCATATGTGGGGTTATTTGTGTATTTAATATACAGAGCTCAGCATGAGCAAAAAAAAAAAAACAAATCTTGCCAGGATATACACACACACACACACACACACACACACACACACACACACACATACACATACACACACACACACACACACGCGGGGCCAGGAGCTATGAATCGACCCCTGCAACCACAACTAGGTGAGTACACACATACACACACACATCTAAACATTCTCCGTCCCTCTCCCACAACACCTTCCAGGATGTAAAATGTATACCGCAACATGTGTGGCAGAGGAGAAACATCAGCGAGTGTTGTTTTGCAGAATGTAACGCTCTGCAGTATTTTTTCTTACCTGTTATTCAGTATACATGGGATTAATTATTTGGGTGTGTTTTTAGGAGGTACGTGCGTGTACTCTCCTCACCTGTGTGTAGTTACTGAAGTAGAGTTTCTATATTCGTCTTTCCTCTTCACTGGCCACTTGCCGTGTTTATTTCCTTCTAGCTTTGTTGGTTCTATCATACTTAATCTTAAAACTGTGTACTAAATCTGCCTCCACCACTTCTTTCATCCATGTTATTCCACTTTTTGATCATTTTTACGACAAAGTAATTCTTCCTGGTATTATTGTGACTCATCTGTTTCTTTAACTTCCAACTATGTCCTCGTTTACCCGTTTCACGTCTCTTCCTTTTCTGCAGTGAAATTCCTGCATTCAGTGTTTATCTCCTGATTATCTTTTCTAGTATTTTAAAGAATTTACATTTGAATGATGTTAGCCCGTAAGGGCGTCTTTCCTGTTACCTTGTTTGTATTCAGGAATCACATTCACAGTGTTTCACTTATCATGTAGTTCAGCTGTATCAAGTGACATGTTATATATATATATAGTTGTAAAAGGTTTGTTGAATTCTGTTCCGGTTCTTTCAACAGCTTTATCACTTCCTCCTTTGAAGTTTAGATACTTTCCTATTCGTACTGATGTGTTACACTTATTCTGTTATCAAGTTCCGTTCCTGTTTCCTCAGTGAATGTTCAGTTCTTCACAGTCTTCTCTGTATGAGTTCTCCGTCCTTCACCCTCATTGTTATCACCTGGTCTTTAACCTTTGCTTTACTTTACAAACGGCTGCAAATCACTTTTATTTTCAACTCGGCTGTGTACATTTAAGAGTGTGGTTATGAATGTCACTTGACGTCGGTCAGATGTCCTCTCACACTTTTCTTAATCAAGTGGCGTGTTCAGATATTTTCCAGCTTCATTTGTTTTTAATCTTATCTGTCGATATCACTGATCGGATCAAAGTGGCAGTTTTAAAATTAGAATGTTTCTCCTAAATTTGTCAAATAGAACTTTCTTGAAACTCTTGCAAATTTCAGATTGAAAAGAAACATGCGAGTTAACTCGTCCACTCGCATCGTAATTAAACCTTCATTCAGATTGCCATATTGGCAATTACTTGAGACAAAATATATGTCACTATTTGTGCATGAATGTGGGTCCGGCAAGTCTATATTTATCGTTCACAATCAGTTTAAATTTCCTAGTGTATTTATATGCAGCACAAATTGACCAATAAAATGTTCTTTAATAAATGAGACTCGCTCAATAAATAATCAAGCTACACGAAAATATAATGTTCAAAAATAATTATGACACTATGAAAGCCATAATTTTTTTTCTAATTTTATCGTCGACCAGAGCGTTTATTTATAAGACTATTTTGGTTTTACGATGAAGCTTTGTGATAGATGACAGTATCTTTTTCCCTCCTCATATGAGAATATTACATATAGCAGATGACTTGAAGGTTTCTCTCTCCACAGGAGAGATTGTTGCCGAAGGTGCGCCAGGGTAGCGCCAGGGTAGCGCCCGGTGTTGCTTCTGCACTGTCATCTGATTTTCACTCAATAAAATCTTCTTTCATTGTTTACTTTTTTTGAGAAAGGTTACGCCTCATTGTATGTCTGTTATGTACTGTTGATGGTTCCAGGGACCAGTGCCCCTTCGTTCCATTCTCAGACTTGGCCCCTCCTGGTTGACCGCCTGGTCAGACTGTTGGTGTTTAAGGAACGTAATTCAGTTTAAGCACCACCAACCGGTTGATCAAGAACTCTCTCATCTGTTTGAGTTTATAAGTATATATCTTGAATGTGACATCATCCATTTTCAAGCCTGGGCACAAAATGTGCGTTAAAACATTTAAATGTTTTAACCAAGTTATTAACTCAGTGCGTATTTACAATGAGCAAATGTTTACCTTAAATACTAAATATTTAGGTTGCAAGCACTGTCAGGTTGGAGATACAGCGGCTCCAGGCAGGACCGTCCTCCCAGCACCCTGTTCTCTCGGCTTCTAAGTAGAGTCCTCACATATGGTTGTTCACATAGGTTAGGTTGTTCTCTGTCCATAAAATATAACCAGTTGTAGCATACCAAAACAGAAAAATATAAGACAATAGGCGATGAAAAGTTCTGCGGTGCGAACAGAAAACCAGCGGCCACTGAGCACGGTCTTAACAAAGAGTTCGAGTGTTGAAGGCGCCTTCAGTGACTTGATGTTCGTAAGTGAGAGGACGGGTTGCCTCCCACACACTAAGGAAATTAATTTTTTGCGGTAATGCATGTCATACCCAAACTTCTGAGAAAGTTACTAACAAGTATCACAGATCACAGTAGTTACTATTTCTCGCTTTGAACAGTCGATAGACAGAAGTAAAAATAGTCTTCGGCAGATATCCCAGAATGCTCGTATGTATTATCTTCTGTCAATAGACTGTTTGCTTTTGATATTCAGTGACTAATTTGTTATAGTTGTGAGTTCTGAGTGATGCTGGGGCAATGCATGGGTATGCTGTCAGTGTCATCATTAATGAAGTAAATTTGGCTTATGGCAGAAATGATAGCAGAGTTCGATGTCTTTTGAAATAAAAATCACAGCATGCTATACACTACCTGCTATATACCTGTGACAGGTTTCGAGAGTTTTTCTAACCACTCAGACTACCCTGGGGTCCGGCTTTTCTGTTGATTGCCTGTTCAACAAGACTATTGTTCTTCTGTCTTCCAATTATGTCCTTGAATTTGTATTGATAAAGTCACTGGATGGCGAAACGTCTACAATAAAGATACCCAGATGTTGCACATGTGTCTAATTTTCATCTTGTCGGTGTTGTCTACCATTCATGTACAAGACTATTGTTGTTAGCGACCTGCTGGCCGCTGTTTGTTGTGTCCCCATTTCGTTCATTCATTTGTCATCGTCAGTGAAAGTTATAAAAAAAATATATATATTTTGAGTTACTTTAGATTTTGTTGATTTTTTTTTTCGTTTTGTCTCACTGTCATCATATGATGGTGAGATGTTTTATATTTCACTAATCAATATTTATCGTTGTTCCTGAGAAAGTCTGGAACCCTTTGAAGTTCCGTTCTTCTCTGTTTCCGTCTCTAACAGGAAGTGTCGTGCCTTTCTACACGTTGCACTGCTTCATACAACTTATTCCAGCTGGCTCCCGGTGAATTCTTGAGATTCAGTTATCTTTCCGTCATAACTGAATTCAACCACGTACATTTTGCGGTAAATAAGACTTCAAACAGCTTTTCCGAGAGCCTTACAGACCAGATACCTGAGGAGAATAATACAGCTATCGAGGGAGGAGTGTTGAGCCTTAGAGATAGTACTCTGCACTACGTGGGGTGTTAAGAGGTGTTCATTTTTCCACTATAATCTACTATGTCCATCATTACTATCGCATTTGCTTTGTTTCGTAAGGTGAAGTCTAGGATCTTTCCTTAATTCATGGTATAACTTAACTCGTTGAGGACAATTGTGTTGCAGAAATCTGAGCAAAACTCAGATCTGTGCCCCTTAAGGCGTAATATAGAGAAGACAGCCTGGGTATGAAGCCTTAACACATACAAGCTTTTATTTTGTCAAAGCTCTTCCCTGAGCGTTGCCCCAATAATACCTTTTCTTCATTTTTGTCTTCATACCTTGGGATACGTCGGTGGACAAGTATGTCACAAACATGTATAATATTAGCTACAATACGCAGGTAATAACTGGACTGACGTTGTATGGAGTAGAGATACACAATGCATCCGAATTTTAAATCAAAGCTGCTCTCAGAAGTGCTGTTCAAGGGGAAAATTCATCAAAATCTTAATATTTGATTTGAAACAAACTTTCGGTCAAGAGGTTGCAAATTCGGGAGGAATTCAATGCAGGACCATTTACACTCAGGAAGAAGTCACGCTGCTTCCTCCAGAAGAGCATACAGCAAAGTTGTATATCACAAGTTCTAACAGCAGAGTTTACAGCATAGTTGTATAATAGAGCGCCATACATCTCAGCTACATACAGCAAAGCTTGCAGCAGTTCTATATGGCAGAGCTCTATACAGTAAACACTACAACAGAGCTTACAGCACACATAGAGCTCCAAACAGGAGAGCTTCTTACAGCTAAGCTACATTAGGGTTTACAGCAGAGCACCGTACAATAGTTTACAACAGAGCACCGTACAACAGTTTACAACAGAGCACCGTTCAACAGCTTATAACAGAGCACCATACAACAGGGTTCGCAGCAGAGCACCATACATTTGAGTTCTTCACAGGAGAACTTTGATATTTTGACCGCTTAGATTTGTGTCTATGGCTTTGACTACCGCAATATTCTTCGTGTTCTTCATGTTTTTTCTGTTCTCTGTAACGTGTAGTTCCGTTCTGGTAGCCGCAGTTGGTACTGGGATTAAAAAAAAAATAGTTCATGGCAGTAGTTTTACAACATAGTTATAACTTGAGTGTTCTCGAGTTGGTTTGTATCTAGTTTTTATTGCCAAGGACTCTGAGTGATCGTACAAATGGAAACACCTTTAAATCTCAATATATTTTCCCTACTAGAGTTCGGTATTTATACACAATTCACTTGTATTCTTTTTATTTATCATAACATTGAAGATAAAGATATCTCACGTGCCTCTCAAAGGAAGTCAGGTTCTCTTAACGGAGCAAACTCTTATTTAGAAAACGTTTCGGTCACAGGTGAGCTTTTTCAAGTTACATGATTTTTTTTGAGCGCAGTGTAAAAGATTTATTCCGCTATGTAAGTGTCATTGTATTAGTCTGCTTGTGGATGTTTTGCCTTATAATGATCCCTCGTCTTGCAAGCCATCCAGCTCTGCCGTGACACTTGTCTCTTCCATCAACCAGCACTCGCCTCCTCGCAAGAGCTGTGATTTACCTGTGACTGGTTTCAAGGGATTTTCTACCCTCGCAGCCCGGCCTTTCAGCCAGGCTTCATTCCTGATTGCCTGTTCATCCAGCCTGTTGCTATAAGCGGCCCGCTGGCCTCATAGCTATGGTTGATCTGACGCTTGCAGGCGATATTAATCAAGTTTTCTCTTAAAGATTTCTATATTTATTCCATAAAAAATTCTGATATCTTCTGGCATCAGGTTGAAAGAGTCTTGGACAAAGCGTGCTGACACGGTATTCTTTTTATGTGCTTATGGCGCTCTTGCTTTTCAGTGACTTTATTCTACGCTTCTTCCTGTATCTCTCCTTCTAACCTCGGCTCCTCAGGCTCTGAGAGTAAGTTGAGCATCTTCTAAAAATGATATAGACTGCAGTACACTAATTATTCGTCCCCTAAAGGTAATTTTCCTGTCGTTTCGTAAATTTTTTTTGCAGTGCGAGTTAGCTGGGCCACATATATTCTTCCACAAAAATGGTTGTCTTAGGATTAATTTATCTCGATTCACCAGACACTACCTTGGCATCACTCGTACAAGCATATTGCACTCGAGTTTGCAAAACCAAAGTTCTCACACCTACATCTTGGGGAGTTCCTAGGAATTTAGTGCCCAAACTTAGGGCAATAGCAACACAACTTAGACCATTGCCAAAGAGCTCGGCTCATAGAGGAATCCTGCAATAGAAAACGAGGTTCCTGTGAGTTTACAATGCACTTGGTTTACTTTATTTAACCAATGGTGTTGAAACTGCCGATTCTGCTCATGTGTTCTGGTACACTTTAACGACGTATTAAGAAATTTATAGGATATAAGAAATGTAGTATACCGTTTGTATAAACACAAACACGCACTAGTGATCAAGAGTTAGCGGTGCTTAGAGGAAGTGAATAATCAAAACATGGGTGTATATTTAAAAATGGGAAACATACCTAAAATTAATGCAATGGAGACAAATCTCTGCCGTACAACTGGAGGCCAAAGAAGAAATATGAGCATAACAACAAACCTACAGAAAATATTCTGATAATAGCAGAATGGAGGGCAGAATTTATTCAGTCTGTTTTCACGCATAGAACCAGAAGCTACGAGGTGACCTGATATAAGCTTTCAAAATATTAATCAAGCATGAAGATCTTCCTGAAGTGCAAAGTGATACAATTACATAAAATAATGATTCGAAGCTTAGTGGCAAGCGGTTCTAAATGATTGTTAGGGATTATTTTGAGTACAGCTTTGTTTTTGCTTAAAGTGTTGTGCCGGATTAGGTTAGGAATAATACCTTTATTTACAAGTTCATTTGAAAGCTTTCCCTATCATTACCTTCATTAATTTTTATTGTTATGAAACGTACAGAGAACAGACAGGACCAAATCTCTTCAGTCTTTTAGGAACTGATGGCACCCTAGCAGAAGTTCCACAACTATTTAGGATTTGTAGAAGGCCACGGTCCTCCTGGAGTATAGAATTTAGAAGTAGAACTAAAAGTAGAAGCAGCCCATGTCTTCCATCCACTTTTACCTTTCCAATAAAATGTCCATTTTTTTCCCAATAGCGAATGGAATTTTCCTCCCCTTTCTCCTCCTGCCGTTTATTGGAAGAATCTTCTGTTTTACGATCCTCGCCTCAACCATTTGGTAAAAGTCATCCGTCGAGTTAGTAGATAGTTATTTACTGATAACCTCTTTGTAAACTGTAAAGCTTTCCTTGACATTGGCCTTCCATGTGTCTAAACTGTATAACATCAGCAGCGTATTTTAGGTAAGTTAACCTTATAACTCCCTTCAGAGACCTTAACTATTTTGAGTGTGTAACTGCCACTGTTCGGCCTATGGTGGAGTCGGCATCGACAGTATGGAACCCACACCTTGTCAAGCATGTCTGGAAACTCCATAAAGTCCAGAGGACTGAAACAAAATCAGTTGCAGAACTGAGGAAATAACTGAGCTATTTCAAGAAACTAAAGGAACTGAACGTGACGATCTTCAGAAAAGATTAAGACCAGAGGATGAGTGGTTAAGACATTAAAGATACGAGGTGGATTTTTACATGGCGGATGGAGACAAAGTGTTTGGAACGCGTGACACAGGGCTAGTTGACATAGATGGAAGCCAAAAACACAGATTGTAATATTGTTGGTAGAATTACCTACAATATGTTAAGTAAAAGGACAGGGGAATACCATGCCCAGCCCTTCTAGGGCAGGGTAGGTGCCTGAGCCAGAGCTTGCTAACACCTGCAGCTCACAAGACTGCCATTCCCATTAGCTCCCCTGGGGCGGGGAAGATGGCAGACCAGAGAGGAATAGCTCTCCCTACGAGCCCCCTGAGGGCGGGGAATATGGCTAGGCCTGGGGACAGTTGGTCCCAACGATGAGGAGGTACTTGTACCTCCTCCCATGGCAGACATTAGTCTGAGATACTCCCGAGAAAAGGAGCCAAGGCCGGGCCACCACTTGGAAAAAGCCTGGGCCGGGAGAGTACCGGCGAATCAAGAAGTAAAAGGACACATGTGCAACTAATGCGACATATTATTGGGGCAACGTTTCACTCTCCAGGAGCTTTGTCAAAGCTCTTGGGGAGCGAAACGTTGCCACAATAAAATGTCGCATTCTTTTACCAAAGAAAAACACAAATGAACCACATGGATTTTAGGATATACTTTTTCGGTGTACGAGTGATAAATAAGTGAAATGATTTAAATGAAGTGGAAGCAATGCCCGTTCCCATTTTCAAAAATGGCAATAACACTATTTTAATCAAATCAGAGAACGTCTGGGGCTGGAACCTGCCATGGGTTCAACGCTCAACTGTTCCGTGGTTCGCCAGGAAACAATAGCTTCGGTGATTGCTGTTTATGATAGTTAGGTAAGGTTTGTCAGGAAACAGGACAAGTGTTTCCTGACGCGGGTCTTAGTCCGATGATGACCCGCCGTTGGAGCTTTTGGTCATCTGATCGAGGCCTTCCGCTGGCTTACCGGTCCACCCCTTTAAAAATTATGATCATAGTAGGTTGAGACTTAACCCCTGTAAAAACCAGTTTGTGAGTGCACACACAGGTACGTGTACATGCACACACAGGTACGTTTGCATGCACACACAGGTACGTTTGCATGCACACACAGGTACGTCTGCATGTACACACAGGTACGTGTGCATGTACACACAGGTACGTGTGCATGTACACACAGGTACGTGTGCATGTACACACATGTACGTGTGCATGTACACACAGGTACGCGTATATGCATACACTAGACTGCTATCAGAGATGAAGGTCTTCTGAAGAAAGAGTTGCTTTACCACGGTCGTGCGCTACTAATTTTATGTTCTTGTTCCCCAGTCATCACCTCGTCCTCAACCTCGCTTCCTTTTACATTTTTTCTTGTCTCTTTTTTTCATCCACTCCCTCTCTTCCCCACTTATCCATTCTTTATTTCATCCACTTCTATTTAGGTCCATCTAGTTCCTCTTGCTTCTACCATTTACTCATTTTATTCTATCTCCTCCCTCCTTCACCCCTTTCATCTTTCTTATATTCTCCCCTTCCTATCCCTCCCCTTCATACCCCTCCCCTTACAGCAGCCAAATCTCTCCTCCCATAACGCATATTTGGTCTTGCTTCCTCACTCTTCCTTGCCACTTCTCTTTCTCCCTACCCACTTTTCCCACTCAATGCGACTTCTCCTCCCTCTCCCTCTCACTTCTCCCTCTCCCTTGCCACATCTCATTTCGAAATCACTTGCGTCTTTCCACATCTCAGATCTCATCCGTATTTCTCTTCATTAATCCCTCCTCCACTCCCTTCTCATCCCTCCTCCACTCCCTTCTCATCCCTCCTCCACTCCCTTCTCATCCCTCCTCCACTCCCTTCTCATCCCTCCTCCACTCCCTTCTCATCCCTCCTCCACTCCCTTCTCATCCCTCCTCCACTCCCTTCTCATCCCTCCTCCACTCCTTTCTCATCCCTTCACCATTCCCTTCTCATCCCTTCTCCACTCCCTTCTCATCCCTCCTCCACTCCCTTCTCATCCCTTCACCACTCCCTTCTCATCCCTTCACCACTCCCTTCTCATCCCTTCTCCACTCCCTTCTCATCCCTCCTCCACTCCTCATCCCTCCTCCACTCTCTTCCCACCTCTCATCCACTCCATTCGTCCTTCACTCCCTCCTTTTTCCTCTACTTCCTGCCCATCCCTCCTCCACTAACTGCCCCTCCCTCCTCCACTAACTGCCCCTCCCTCCTCCACTAACTGCCCCTCCCTCCTCCACTAACTGCCCCTCCCTCCTCCACTAACTTCCCTTCCTCCTCCACTAACTTCACTTCTCTCCTCCACTAACTGCACCTCCTTCCTCCACTAACTGCCCCTCCCTCATTCACTAACTGCCCCCCTCCTGCACTAACTGCCCCTCCTCCACTAACTGCCCCTCCTTCCTCCAAAACTGCCCCTTCACTAACTGATCATCCCTTCTCCACTAACTGTCCATCCCTCCTCCGCTAACTGTCCATCCCTCCTACACTTCCCCTCCCTCCTCCATAACTGCCCATTCCTTTACTAACTGTCCATCCCTCCTCCACTAACTGCCCCTCTCTCCATAACTGCCCCTCCTTCAGTAACTGATCATCCCTTGTCCACTAACTGCCCCTACCTCCTCCATAACTGCCCCTCCTCCACTAACTGTCCATCCCTCCTCCACTAACTGCCCCTCCCTCCTACATAACTGCCCCTCCCTCCTACATAACTGCCCCTCCTTCACTAACTGATCATCCCCCTCCACTAACTGCCCCTACCTCTTCCATAACTGCCCCTCCTCCACTAACTGTCCATCCCTCCTCTACTAACTGCCCCTCCCTAAGTATATGATTTTACTTGTGACTTTTATCTTGTACTATGATTTTGTGTATAGAGAAAATATGTTTTTACACAGATTATTAGATTATATGTTTTTATTCAAATTATGTTTTTATATTAATAAATATAATATATATAATAAATATCTGAAAAATGAGATTTTACTTAGTATCCCAAACAGTCGTTTATTACAAATGTTCTTTTATTTTGTAATAGCTGGTGTTTCAGTAGTGGTGGTGCTGTTTCAGTAGTGGTGGTGATAGTGTTTCATTAGTGGTGAAGGTGGTGATGGTGATTATGTGTTGGTGAAGATGGTGGTGTTACCATCAGTGTTGGTGTGTTGCAAGAGTGTTTGCTCCTGCACAGTTGGGCATTACGCTGCAATATCGACGCAGTTGACTCTTGCTATGGTCAAACACTCCTGGCTGCCGCCCTACGCTATGCATGCTCTCACAATATTTATAACCGGCTTGTATGCTCTTTATATTTTTTAAGGGAAAGCCAAATGTTCGGTTTATTTTCCCGATGAAATGCATACACTGAGAGTGATAAGTAGAGCGTTACCTACGCTCCGTAAATGTTGCTACTGTATCCATTGTATTGCCTTCATGGACAATATTACAGCTGAAAGCGATCCATTTGTTTGTCCTGCTTCATGTATTGCCCAGTTTTCTTTTTTACCTCGTATATTTTGGGTTTGTCAGGAAACAGGAAAAGTGTTTCCTGACGCGGTTCATATGATGACCCGCCGCTGGAGCTATTGGTCATCTGACCGACGCCTTCCGCTGGCTTACCGGTCCACCCCTTTAAAAATTTGGGTTTTAAGTATATATTTTATTATGTATATATTTTATTCCTTGTTTGATTCGAAATTTGATACGGTATCGTGTCTATTTCACTTACGTATAAAATAAGCTGTAGTGGTAAGTAATAAGTATACGCGTTTCATTCACGTCCGCGACGTTTCTTTGTGTTTCTAGCAATAAACTTTATTTTCTAACATGTTACATTTGATTTACGTTAATGACATGCTTAACTACTGGAAGCGGCGTGTTTCATGCTCGATTATATCAAGTTTAAATTACGAGCATGACGTGTTCAATTCACGGACATGACGTGTTCAATTCACGGACATGACGTGTAACATTTGCAGCAGTAATGTGCTCGCACAATTCATTTGTGTTTACGTATAGCAATTATGTGTTGGAAGCCATAACGTCACAACTTAGGGTGCAGTGTGTTGCCTGTCTTCTCTCTCTTTTCCAGACAACCGTGTCAGCCTCCGTGTCAGCCTCCGTGTCAACCTCCGTGTCAGCCTCCGTGTCAGCCTCCGTGTCAGCCGTCACGACCACCCTCAGGCTGTGATTGGTTCACTATTTATTGAAGCGTTGGTAACAGCTAGAAGATTTGGTCTGTCATAGTGTCAGCTGTCACTACTGGCATAGTGCCCGTGACATAGTGTCAGCTGTCACTACTGGTATAGTGCCCGTGTCATAGTGTCACCTGTCACTACTGGCATAGTGCCCGTGACATAGTGTCAGCTGTCACTACTGGCATAGTGCCCGTGACATAGTGTCAGCTGTCACTACTGGTATAGTGCCCGTGACATATTGTCAGCTGTCACTACTGGCATAGTGCCCGTGACATAGTGTCAGCTGTCATTACTGGCATAGTGCCCGTGACATAGTGTCAGCTGTCACTACTGGCATAGTGCCCGTGACATAGTGTCAGCTGTCACTACTGGTATAGTGCCCGTGACATAGTGTCAGCTGTCACTACTGGCATAGTGCCCGTGACATAGTGTCAGCTGTCACTACTGGCATAGTGCCCGTGGCATAGTGTCAGCTGTCACTACTGGCATAGTGCCCGTGACATAGTGTCAGCTGTCACTACTGGCATAGTGCCCGTGACATAGTGTCAGCTGTCACTACTGGCATAGTGCCCGTGACATAGGTTCAGCTGTCACTACTGGCATAGTGCCCGTGGCATAGTGTCAGCTGTCACTACTGGCATAGTGCCCGTGGCATAGTGTCAGCTGTCACTACTGGCATAGTGCCCGTGACATAGTGTCAGCTGTCACTACTGGCATAGTGCCCGTGGCATAGTGTCAGCGGACATTACTGGTACAGTGTCCGTGTCATAGTGTCAGCTGTCACTTCTGGTATAGTGCCCGTGACATAGTGTCAGCAGACATTACTGGTACAGTGCCCGTGGCATAGTGTCAGCTGTCACTACTGGTAAAGTGCCCGTGTCATAGTGTCAGCTGTCACTTCTGGTATAGTGCCCGTGACATAGTGTCAGCGGACATTACTGGTAAAGTGCCCGTGTCATAGTGTCAGCTGTCACTTCTGGTACAGTGCCCGTGACATAGTGTCAGCGGACATTACTGGTACAGTGCCCGTGACATAGTGTCAACGGACATTACTGGTACAGTGCCCGTGTCGTAGTGTCAGCTGTCACTTCTGGTATAGTGCCCGTGACATAGTGTCAGCGGACATTACTGGTACAGTGCCCGTGTCAGTGTCAACGGACATTACTGGTACAGTGCCCGTGTCATAGTGTCAGCTGTCACTACTGGTACAGTGCCCGTGTCATAGTGTCAGCGGACATTACTGGTACAGTGCCCGTGTCGTAGTGTCAGCTGTCACTACTGGTATAGTGCCCGTGTCGTAGTGTCAGCTGACACTACTGGTACAGTGCCCGTGTCGTAGTGTCAGCGGACATTACTGGTACAGTGCCCGTGTCGTAGTGTCAGCTGTCACTACTGGTATAGTGCCCGTGTCGTAGTGTCAGCTGTCACTACTGGTACAGTGCCCGTGTCATAGTGTCAGCGGACATTACTGGTACAGTGCCCGTGTCGTAGTGTCAGCTGTCACTACTGGTATAGTGCCCGTGTCGTAGTGTCAGCTGTCACTACTGGTACAGTGCCCGTGTCGTAGTGTCAGCGGACATTACTGCTACAGTGCCCGTGTCGTAGTGTCAGCTGTCACTACTGGTACAGTGCCCGTGTCGTAGTGTCAGCTGTCACTTCTGGTATAGTGCAAGTGACATAGTGTCAGCGGACATTACTGGTACAGTGCCCGTGTCGTAGTGTCAGCTGTCACTACTGGTATAGTGCCCGTGACATAGTGTCAGCGGACATTACTGGTACAGTGCCCGTGTCGTAGTGTCAGCTGTCACTTCTGGTATAGTGCCCGTGACATAGTGTCAGCGGACATTACTGGTACAGTGCCCGTGTCATAGTGTCAACGGACATTACTGGTACAGTCCCCGGGTCATAGTGTCAGCTGTCACTACTGGTACAGTGCCCGTGTCATAGTGTCAGCGGACATTACTGGTACAGTGCCCGTGTCGTAGTGTCAGCTGTCACTACTGGTATAGTGCCCGTGTCGTAGTGTCAGCTGACACTACTGGTACAGTGCCCGTGTCGTAGTGTCAGCGGACATTACTGGTACAGTGCCCGTGTCGTAGTGTCAGCTGTCACTACTGGTATAGTGCCCGTGTCGTAGTGTCAGCTGTCACTACTGGTACAGTGCCCGTGTCATAGTGTCAGCGGACATTACTGGTACAGTGCCCGTGTCGTAGTGTCAGCTGTCACTACTGGTATAGTGCCCGTGTCGTAGTGTCAACTGTCACTACTGGTACAGTGCCCGTGTCGTAGTGTCAGCGGACATTACTGGTACAGTGCCCGTGTCGTAGTGTCAGCTGTCACTACTGGTACAGTGCCCGTGTCGTAGTGTCAGCTGTCACTTCTGGTATAGTGCCCGTGACATAGTGTCAGCGGACATTACTGGTACAGTGCCCGTGTCGTAGTGTCAGCTGTCACTACTGGTATAGTGCCCGTGAAATTGTGTCAGCGGACATTACTGGTACAGTGCCCGTGTCGTAGTGTCAGCTGTCACTACTGGTATAGTGCCCGTGAAATTGTGTCAGCGGACATTACTGGTACAGTGCCCGTGTCGTAGTGTCAGCTGTCACTTCTGGTATAGTGCCCGTGACATAGTGTCAGCTGTCACTACTGGTACAGTGCCCGTGTCATAGTGTCAGCTGTCACTACTGGTATAGTGCCCGTGACATAGTGTCAGCGGACATTACTGGTACAGTGCCCGTGTCGTAGTGTCAGCTGTCACTACTGGTATAGTGCCCGTGACATAGTGTCAGCAGACATTACGGTTACAGTGCCCGTGTCATAGTGTCAACGGACATTACTGGTACAGTGCCCGTGTCATAGTGTCAGCTGTCACTACTGGTACAGTGCCCGTGTCGTAGTGTCAGCTGTCACTACTGGTACAGTGCCCGTGTCATAGTGTCAGCGGACATTACTGGTACAGTGTTCGTGTCATAGTGTCAGCGAACACTATTGAAACAGTGCTAGTGTCGTAGTGTCAGCGGACACTATTGGAACAATGCTAGTGTCATAGTGTCAGCGGAGACCATTGGTACAGTGCCTGTGTCATAGTGTCACCAGTCACTATTTGTACAGTTCCTGTGTCATAGTGTCAACGGTCACTACTGGTACAGTGCCTGTGTCATTGTGTCAGCGGTCACTACTGGTACAGTGCCTGTGTCATAGTATCAGCGGTCACTATTGGTACAGTGCCCGTGTCATAGTGTCAGCGGTCCCTATTGGTACAGTGCCTGTGTCATAGTGTCAGCGGTCACTACTGGTACAGTGCCTGTGTCATAGTGTCAGCGGTCACTACTGGTACAGTGCCCGTGTCGTAGTGTCAGCGGTCACTACTGGTACAGTGCCTGTGTCATAGTGTCAGCGGTCACTATTAGTACAGTGCCTGTGTCATAGTGTCATCGGTCACTATTGGTACAGTGCCTGTGTCATAGTGTCAGCGGTCATTATCTATTGGTACAGTGCCTGTGTCATAGTATCAGTGGGCACTTGGCACATTGCCTGTGTCACAGTTTCAGCGGACACTATTGGAACAGTGCTAATATCATCGTGTCAGCGGTCACTATTTGCACAGTGTCTGTGTCATAGTGTCAGCGGACACTATTGGTACAGTGCCTGTGCCATAGTGTCAACGGAGACTATTGGATCAGTGCCTGTTTCATAGTGCCAGCGGAGACTATTGGAACAATGCTAGTGTCATAGTGCCAGCGGAGACTTTTGGTACAGTGGATGTGTTATAGTGTCAGCAAACACTATTGGTACAGTGCCTGTGTCATAGAATCAGCGGACACTGTTGGACCAGTGCTAGTGTCATAGTGTCAGTTTACACTATTGGAACAGTGTTTGTGTCATAGTGTCAGCGGAGACTATTGGAACAGTGCCTGTGTCAGTGTCAGCGGAGACTATTGGAACAGTGCCTGTGTCAGTGTCAGCGGAGACTATTGGAACAGTGCCTGTGTCAATGTCAGCGGAGACTATTGGAACAGTGCTAGTGTCATGGTGGATCCTGGGGGATCTTGGTGAACCCTGCAGGATCTTGGGGGTTCCGTGTGGATCCTAGGGGATTCTGTGGATTCTGGTGGATTCTGTTGAGTCATGGTGGATTCTGGTGAGTCATGTTTGATTCTGGTGGATTCTGTTATATCCTGGTGGATCCTTGGCGATAATAATAGATCCTGGAAGATTCTGGTGGATCCTGGTGGATTCTGGTAGATCCTGGGGATCCTGGGGTTTCTGATAGATCCTGGAGGATTTTGGTAAATCCTGGTCTATTCTGGGGGATCCTTGGGGATGTTTGGGGATCCTTGGGGATTCTAGTGGATCTTGGTGGATTCTAGAGAACTCTGGTTCACGCTGGTAGACATAATGAACGTTGACGAGTACTGACTTTGTGCACTCGCGGAATAAAGGGAACACCACTGTACTCTGGCAGTCTATAGGGAATTAAAGTGCACTCTGGTTTACTCCAGTGCACTCTGATGGACTCCGGTGCATTGTAGCGGCCTCTGGGGGACCTATGGTGCACACTGGTGAACTCTGATCGGGGAAAAAAAAACTCTGGTGCACTCTGATGGACTCACTGAAATAGCTTTCACCTTGCAAAAAGTGAGATGGGTCTAGGATACCTTTCAAATATTGATGACAGGGCTTTTTTCTCTCCTCTCTCTCTCTCTCTCTCTCTCTCTCTCTCTCTCTCTCTCTCTCTCTCTCTCTCTCTCTCTCTCTCTCTTCCCTCTTTTTCCATTTAATTTCATCATATATTTTTCATGTTTGCCCTCCTCTCTCTTCCACATCACTCCCCACATTCGTTTTTCCTTCTCACCTCAGCTGTAGCCACTACCGTAGCCTCAGCCACTACCGTAGCCTCTGCTACTGCCGCAGCGATTACCGCAACCTCGACTACTGCCGCAGCGATTGTAGCAGCCTTAGCTACTGCCATAAGATGCCCACCGCAGGGACAGCCGCAACCACAACTTCTGCCACAGCAGATTGCCGCAGCCGGAGCGACCGACACAGTGGATTGCCGCAACCAGAGCGACCGACACAGTGGATTGCCGCAACCAGAGCGACCGACACAGTGGATTGCCGCAGCCGCAGCGATTGACACAGCGACTGACACAGGAGTGGACATCCCTATGAGCTTTCCTGAATCCATCGGGAGTCGCCTTCAGGCGAAAATCAGGACACTGACGTTCAGGACTCAGCAAGAAGTGAATAAAGGAGTGGGAGATGGAGTTACCATGAGGGAAGGAAGGATAAGAGTGGAAGGAAGAGGGAATGAAGAGGGGTGGTGGAGATGGGGAAAGTAAATAAGAAAAAAGAGGGAGGAAGAGAAGAGACGAGGAAGGAAGAGAGAGCAGGGGGAAAGGAAGTAGGAGGGAAGAGAGAGCAGGAGAGGAAAGAGAGAACAGGAAGAGAGTAGGAGGGGAGAGAGAATAGGAGGGAAGAGAAAGTACTGGGGAAAAGAGAAGAGTAGGTGGATGGAAGAGAGAGGAGGTGGAGGAGGATGAAAGAAAGAGGAGGCAGAGGAGGAGGGAAGAGAGAGGAGGTGGAGGAGGATGAAAGAAAGAGGAGGCAGATGAGGAGGGAAGAGAAGAGGAGGAGGGAAGAGAGAAGAGGGGAAGGGAAGAGAGAGGAGGAGGAGGGAAGATAGAAGAGGAGAAGGGAAGAGAGAAGAGGAGAAGTGAAGAGAGAGGAGGAGGAGGAGGGAAGAGAGAGGATGAGGAGGAGGAGGAGGAGGGAAGAGAGAGGAGGAGGAGGAGGAGGAAGAGAGAGGATGAGGAGGAGGAGGGGAGGAGGAGAGGAAGAGAGAGAGGAGGAGGAGAGGAGGAAGAGAGAGGAGAGGAGGAGGGAAGAGAGAGGAGAGAGAGAGGAGGGAAGAGAGAGGATGAGGAGGAGGAGGAGGGAAGAGAGAGAAGAGAGGAAAGGAGGAGGAGGGAAGAGAGAGATGAGGAGGAGGGAGAGAAGAGAGATGAGGAGGAGGGAAGAGAGAGGATGAGGAGGAGGGAAGAGAGAGGATGAGGAGGAGGAGGAGGAAGAGAGAGGATGAGGAGGAGGAAGAGGAGGAGAGAGAGGAGGAAGAGAGAGGATGAGGAGGAGGAGGAGGGAAGAGAGAGGATGAGGAGGAGGGAGGAGGGAAGAGAGAGGATGAGGAGGAGGGAAGAGAGAGGATGAGGAGGAGGGAAGAGAGAGGATGAGGAGGAGGGAAGAGAGAGGAGGGAAAAGAGAGGAGAAGGGAAGAGAGGAGAGAGGAGGGAGAGAGAGGAGAGAGAGGAAGAGGAGAAGAGAGAGGGAGAGAGAGAGGAGAAAGAGAGAAGAGGGGAAGAGAGAGGAGGGAAAAGAGAGGAGAAGGGAAAAAAGAGGAGGAGAAGGAGGAGGGAAGAGAGAGGAGGAGAAGGAAGAGGAGGAAGAGAGAGCGGAGGAGGAGGGAGAGGAGGAAAGAGAGAAGAAGAGGAAAGAGAGAAGAGGAGGAGGAGGAGGAAGGAAGAGAGACAATACACAAATAACCTGCAGATAGCAGAATGAGACAGCATGGTAGTGTAATGAGATGCTTGCAGGAGAAGCAAAGGAAGATAGAAGAGAAGAGATGAAAAGGGAAAGAAGAGTGAGGATTAGGAGGAGGAAAGAGACGGATAATAGGTTCCTGCAAGATAGTTGAGGAGGATAACAGGATATTAGTTACGGGTATACGAGCACACAAGACCACACTCACACCACACTCACACCACACTCACACCACACTCACACCACACGATCCAACACCATGACACCACATGACATCACACTCAGCACTCACACACAACACTGTATTGGACTGATTGAATTCTCACTGATCAAATTCTCACTGCTATTGATCAAATTCTCACTGCTATTGATCAAATTCTCACTGCTATTGATCAAATTGTCACCGCTATTGATCAAATTCTCACTGCTATTGATCAAATTCTCACTGATATTGATCAAATTCTCACTGCTATTGATCAAATTCTCACTGTTATTGATCAAATTCTCACTGCTATTGATCAAATTCTCACTGCTATTGATCAGATTCTATACGCTATTGATCAAATTCTCACTACCATTAATCAAAATGTTATTGATGAAATTCTCACTACCATTGATCAAATCCTCACAACTATTAATCAGATTCTCTCTCCTGTTGATCATTTCTCACTGCTGAGTGTACAATGTTGGAAGTTCATTACCTCAGGTAACTGGAGGTGTCAGACAAACAGTCACGGTATGACTGTGGTCCACCTCTAGTGTGACTGTGGTCCACCTCTAGTGTGACTGTGGTCCACCTCTAGTGTGACTGTGGTCCACCTCTAGTGTGACTGTGGTCCACCTCTAGTGTGACTGTGATCCACTCTAGTGTGACTGTGGTCCACCTCTAGTGTACTGTGGTCCACCTCTAGTGTACTGTGGTCCACCTCTAGTGTGACTGTGGTCCACCTCTAGTGTGACTGTGGTCCACCTCTAGTGTGACTGTGGTCCACCTCTAGTGTGACTGTGGTCCACCTCTAGTGTACTGTGATCCACCGCTAGTGTGACTGTGGTCCACCTCTAGTGTACTGTGGTCCACCTCTAGTGTGACTGTGGTCCACCTCAGGTGACTGTGGTCCACCTCTAGTGTGACTGTGGTCCACCTCTAGTGTGACTGTGGTCCACCTCTAGTGTGACTGTGGTCCACCTGCTAGTGTGACTGTGGTCCACCCTAGTGTGACTGTGGTCCACCTCAGTGTGACTGTGGTCCACCTCTAGTGTGACTGTGGTCCACCTCTAGTGTGACTGTGGTCCACCTCTAGTGTGACTGTGGTCCACCTCTAGTGTGACTGTGGTCCACCGCTAGTGTGACTGTGGTCCACCTCTAGTGTGACTGTGGTCCACCTCTAGTGTGACTGTGGTCCACCTCTAGTGTGACTGTGGTCCACCTCTAGTGTGACTGTGGTCCACCTCTAGTGTGACTGTGGTCCACCTCTAGTGGACTGTGGTCCACCCTAGTGTGACTGTGGTCCACCTCTAGTGTGACCGTGGTCCACCTCTAGTGTGACTGTGGTCCACCTCTAGTGTGACTGTGGTCCACCTCTAGTGTGACTGTGGTCCACCTCTAGTGTGACTGTGGTCCACCTCTAGTGTGACTGTGGTCCACCTCTAGTGTGACTGTGGTCCACCTCTAGTGTGACTGTGGTCCACATCTAGTGTGACTGTGGTCCACCTCTAGTGTGACTGTGGTCCACCTCTAGTGTGACTGTGGTCCACCTCTAGTGTGACTGTGGTCCACCTCTAGTGTGACTGTGGTCCACCTCTAGTGTGACTGTGGGGACCCATGGCCTCGGAGTGATAGATAACAGGGCTTGTGGGTAAAATATGTGGCTGTCTCCTCGAGTCCGGTTGAGTGTTCTAACACCCCCATGTTATATAAATGTACATATAAGAGTACTTTATTATGTATTAATAAAACATTCAAGATGCAAAATAGACAAAATGCAAAACGTAAAATGTAAAAAGTTTATATGATTTTTGTATGTATACGTGTTTTATTATTATTAAATAATGAAGCATTAACGAAATCATTCTGAAAATTGCGGAATTAAGAAAAATTTTCACGTGTACTGACGGAATCTGTACAGCCTTTGAAATTGGCAGGTGTTTTTTTATAGGAAAAAAAGACATATTGTGTGTATCACCGTAACATTTGCTTTTATTTGTCAATTTGTTTTGAAAGCTTCGTATTTACTGGGAAAATGTGGAATGATATCGAGGACACCAGCGGCTTAGTTGATGCAACTGTTCTTAGGAAAGCTGAAATAATTTTTTAAATTGGTAGTTACGATGCAGACATAGACAGATCTATTCTGTGATTCGACAGGCGTATTCTACACATTGACAGGTTTATTCTGTAAATGAATAGGCGTATTTTATAAATTTACTGGCGTATTCTGTAAATGAAGAGGCGTATTTTATAAATTTACTGGCGTATTCTGTAAATGAAGAGGCGTATTTTATAAATTTACTGGCGTATTTTATAAATTTACTGGCGTATTCTGTAAATGAAGAGGCGTATTTTATAAATTTACTGGCGTATTTTATAAATTTACTGGCGTATTTTATAAATTTACTGGCGTATTCTGTAAATGAAGAGGCGTATTTTATAAATTTACTGGCGTATTCTGTAAATGAATAGACGTATTTTATAAATTTACTGGCGTATTCTGTAAATGAAGAGGCGTATTTTATAAATTGACTGGCGTGTTCCGTAAATCGACAATCGTTTTCAATAAATTGGGAATCGTGTTCTTTGAATCGACAAAGGTATTCTATACATTGAGCTGCGTATGACTGTATTAACAAGAAGTCATATACAGTAGAGGATGGTGATTAAAGAGGGTGCTTGCGTTAAATGACGGAGGATCGAGCCTCATCAGTCCCTGCACTAAATAAACCACGCTATTTTAGCGCTTCGTATAGAATAATAATAATAATAATAATAATAATAATAATTGAACAGCAGTGTTGGGTAAAGGATCCTCTTATATTTATCAAGACTGACCTGGCGGTCACCCGTGCAGTTCATGGCCAAACATGACAGTGCTTAACCTGAGAGTACCACATGTTGGTTACCAATTCCTGCAGTTCTTTCTTTCAGCTTGTAGGTGATTATAGGAGAAAAATGAACTAAAATTCGCTTATACTCGCCTTACCTCGTTTATACTGGCCCTTGCTTGTTCATACTGGCCCTTATTAGCTCATACTGACCCTTGCTTGTTCATATTGGCCCTTGCTTGTTCATACTGGCCCTTATTCGCTCATACTCGCCCATACTATTTATTTAGAGTTTTACAAAACATTAAAAAATTACATTATTGTAATAACTGGAAAGTAAAAATCTCAAAATTATATTTCAGAACCTGAACAACCTCATAACATTTTTAAGCTGAATTAATTGACACATTTCCATTACACAGTTTAGTTTTTTAAATCTGATAAAACACCTTGAAAAATAATAAAAAAGCATACATTCTAATACCCAAAATAAAATAATAAACAATACCCATGTTCATGATTCTAATTAGTAAAATGAAAAATTCTCCAACTGAAGCTGACGAACATCAGCGTCTTGATAAATTAGACACGTGTGTTTAATTTATCAACTTGTCGGTTCTCAGAACCATTTATCTATACATCAACATCTTCCCATTTTCAGACGTTAATGTGTTCCTATAATGAGAGTAGATGTTCCCTCCAGTGCTGAACTGTGTTTCATTCTCTACTGAAGAGAGGGCGAACTCAGATACTCACTAAGTTTGCCGGTGATGGAATAACAATCATATTTTCTTCTCACCACTCTAGTTAATGTCCTTCTTCAGGCAATTACGCCATTGTAGTATATTTGTTGATTTAAGTTTCCGTGTTTGTGGTAATATGAATACCAACACGTTTGTTTATGGATGCTGTTTTTTGTGATTTGGTTAAAGATACCGAGTCATATTCTTCAAGACTATGAAGCTGGACACTTCCAGAGGGACGGACCACCTCAACATTATTACTTTAAAACTGATGGATTGATCACACCATCTTCACTTCTGCTGCCTCCACATGTCGTCACCTCTGTTTCTGAAGACTCGACGAATCTTCAAGACAATATGATGTTCAGTGAGGACAAGTTTCACTTGCTTTACTATATATATTATTGGGCTGATCTCCATGCTTTTCCACTATTGCAAGGTCTTGAAAGTCCTAGAGCTATCATTCAACTCCCCTTGTGGTTGTTATAATGTCGTGCCGAATAGGTAAAACTTGTGATTTTGGCTTAAATAGCAACGCTCTTCTTGCCGAATAAGGCAAGCGATAATTTGTGTATGCAATAATTTCGCCATAATCATTCTGAACCTAACGAAAAAAAAATATATTTCATCACTTCATTGCATTCATCAACAATGACAATAACCATCACCTTCGTCACACCATCATACTCGTTACAGACCACAGTACCACCTGTACATAAGAACATAAGAAAGGAGGAACACTGCAGCAGGCCTGTTGGCCCATACTAGGCAGGTCCTTCACAATCCGTCCCACTAACAGAATATTTGCTCAACCCAATTTTCAATGCTACCCAAGAAATAAGCTTTGACAATTCTACCCACTCATGCGCGAGTCCCACTCAAATCCAACCCCTCTCACTCATGAATTTATCCAACCTAAATTTGAAACTACCCAAGGTCCTAGCTTCAATAACCCTACTAGGCAGACTGTTCCACTCATCAACTACCCTATGTCCAAACCAATACTTTCCTATATCCTTTCTAAATCTAAACTTATCTAACTTGAATCCATTATTGCGGGTTCTCTCTTGGAGAGATATCCTCAAGACCTTATTTATATCCCCTTTGTTAATACCCATTTTCCACTTGTATACCTCGATCATGTCTCCCCTCATTCTACGTCTTACCAGTGAATGTAATTTAAGGGTCTTCAATCTTTCTTCGTAAGGAAGATTTCTAATGCTATGTATTAATTTAGTCATTCTACGCTGAATGTTTTCTAACGAATTTATGTCCATTCTGTAATATGGAGACCAGAACTGAGCTGCGTAATCTAGGTGAGGCCTTACTAATGATGTATAAAGCTGTAATATAACCTCTGGACTTCTGTTGCTAACACTTCTTGATATAAATCCCAGTAATCTATTTGCCTTATTACGTACGCTTAGGCATTGCTGTCTTGGTTTAAGGTTGCTGCTTACCATCACCCCCAAGTCCTTCTCGCAATCTGTATGGCTAAGTTCTACGTTATTTAACTTATAAGTGCTTGGGTTATGGACACTCCCGAGCTTCAGAACCTTGCATTTATCTACATTGAACTGCATCTGCCACTTTTCTGACCACGAATTAAGTTTGTCTAAATCTTCCTGAAGTTCTATGACTTCTATGTTTGAATCAATTATCCTACCTATCTTCGTGTCGTCGGCGAATTTGTTCATATCACTAGTAATTCCCTCATCAAGGTCATTGATATATATTATAAATAACAATGGGCCTAAGACTGATCCCTGTGGAACACCACTTGTTACAAGTCCCCATTCGGTTTAACCCCATTTATGCACACTCTCTGCTTCCTATTGGTGAGCCATGACTCGATCCATGACAGCACTTTTCCCCCAATGCCATGAGCTGCCACTTTCTTTAACAGTCTCTGGTGCGGTACTCTATCAAAAGCCTTACTAAAGTCTAAATAAACAATATCGAATTCTTTATCGTGATCAACAGCCTCAAAAGCTTTACTGAAGAAGGTTAATAAATTAGATAGGCAGGAACGGCCCCTCGTGAATCCATGCTGGGTATCATTAATCAAATTATGGTTATCTAGATGGCTTCTAATAATATCAGCTATAATTGACTCTAGTAATTTGCCTACAATTGAGGTCAGGCTTATTGGGCGGTAGTTTGACGGTAGTGACTTGTCCCCTGCTTTAAAAATAGGAATTACATTAGCCATCTTCCACATATCAGACACTACACCTGTTTGAAGAGATAAATTAAAAATGTTAGATATTGGTTCACAGAGTTCCATTTTGCATTCCTTAAGAACCCTTGCAAAAAGCTCATCAGGACCCGGCGATTTATTTTGTTTCAGTCGGTCCAGCTGTTTCATAATCATTTCGCTAGTGACTGTGATATTACATAATTTATCTTCTTCTGGGCCTCTGTAAAAATTAATTACTGGGATATTATTAATGTCTTCCTGTGTGAAAACCGAGAGAAAATAATTATTAAAAATATAGCACATATCATTCTCCTTGTCAGTAAGATGCCCAAAGTTATTTTTAAGGGGACCTATCTTATCCCTAACTTTTGTTCTATAAACCTGGAAAAAACTTTTGGGTTAGTTTTGAATCCCTAGCAACTTTAATTTCATAGTCCCGTTTAGATTTTCTTATTCCCTTTTTAACGTCCCTCTTAATGTCAGTATACTGATTTATAAGATGACCCTCACCTCTTTTTATGCGCCTATAAATTCCTTTCTTCTGCCCTAAAAGATATTTGAGCCTATTATTCATAAATTTTGGGTCATTTCTACTTGATCTAATTTATTTATACGGGATAAATGTTCTTTGGGCAGCCTGTATAGTGTTAAGAAAACTGTCATATTGATACCTCTCTTCTTCACCCCAGTCCACAGTTGATAAGTGTTCTCTAAGTCCATTATAATCTGCTAAGCGAAAATCTGGGACCATTACTGAATTATCCCTACTATCATACATCCATTCAATGCTAAAGGTAATTGACTTGTGGTCGCTTGAGCCGAGTTCCTCTGTAATTTCTAAATTATTAACAAGGGTTTCCTTGCTTGCCAGAACCAAGTCAAGTAGGTTATTTCCCCTTGTAGGTTCTGTTACAAACTGCTTCAAAAAGCAATCCTGAACTACTTCTAAAAAGTCGTTAGATTCTAAATTCCCTGTCATGAAATTCCAATCAATCTGACTAAAGTTAAAGTCCCCTAGAATTACTACGTTATCGTGTCTTGTGGCCTTAACAATTTCCTCCCAAAGTAGTCTCCCTTGTTCCCTATCTAAGTTTGGAGGACGGTAAATCACGCCTAAAATAAATTTTCACACCCCTCTGAAAATTCTATCCAGACAGACTCTGTATGTGTTAATTCAGACTTTATACCCGTTTTTATGCAACAATTTAAATGATCACGGACATAGTGCCACCCCACCCCTTTCCCGATACTTCTGTCTACTTGGAACAATTTAAAACCCTGAATGTGACATTCGGCAGGCAAGTCCCGATTTTTCATATTAAACCATGTCTCAGTTATTGCAAAAACATCAATATTACCCGTACTTGCAACTAATCTCAACTCGTCCATCTTATTCCTAGCACTACAACTATTGGTGTAATATATATTTAGAGACCCTCCTTTCTCTTTACCCTTCCTGCTCATCTCTGTTTTCCACTATACCTATTACTGTCCTTGTCATCTAGTGTCACTAGCTTTCCACTATCCACCTTATTCTGCCTATTACTAGTTCTCCTACAACTTATAATATTACTACACTGGGACTTCTCTGTTTTCCCCCCAAAACCCATACCACTAACTATTTCTAGTTTAAAGCCCTAACAGCTCCCTCCACTGCAGTTGCCAGTGCCCCCACCCCAGACCTGGATAAGTGAACCCCATCCCTGGCATACATGTCATTTCTGCCATAGAAGAGGTCCCAGTTGTCAATGAATGTTACTGAATTTTCCTTACAGTATTTGTCCAGCCAGCAATTGACACCAATTGCCCTGGACAGCCATTCTTTTCCCAACTCCTCTCCTTGGCAAAATACCACATATGACAGGGTTCCCACCCTTCTTCCTAATTATGTCTATTGCTGACCTAAACCTGCTAGTCAGGTCCTCACTCCTACGTCTGCCAACATCGTTGCCTCCAGCACTGAGACAGATAATAGGATTGCTCCCATTACCTCTCATGATGTCGTCCAGACGGCTAACAATATCCTCCATCCCAGCCCCAGGAAAGCAAACCCTCTGTCTCCTACTTCTATCAATCAAACAGAAAGCCCTATCCATGTACCTAACCTGACTGTCCCCAACAACAACAATGTTTTTACCTTCCTTTGTGTCTTTCGTCGTGACGCTCCCAGAAGTCGACTCACATTCATCGGGTAGCACGGAGAATGGGTTCGATGTTTCCACAACATTCTCCTGGGTCTTCGTTGTTTCTACCTCTCCACCCGTCCTCTTGAGCCTTAACTTTGTCCCATGCGTTTTAGCCACTGTCCAGGTTCCTTTCCTGGCTTGAGGATTCTCAACAGGAGGATTACTACGAATCCTCTTGTTTTCCTCAGTCAGTCGCTGTATCTCAAGCTTAGCTACCCTCAGTTCTTCCTTCAGCTGCTGGTAGAGTAGCTCAAGAGAGGACATCTTCTTCAGATTGACAGAGAGCACACAAGACACGTTTTCACTGAGTTAAGTCAGGTCCACCACTGAGTTAAGTCAGGTCCACCACCAGTTAAGTCAGGTAACACCATCCCCCTCCCGACACAATACTATTCAACCACCATACCATCACCAGTCACCACAACAAACAAAGACAGCTTCCCCATCATCACCACACGCCCAAGTCAGTGCCAGTTTTATGGTGATTGGCCCTCTGTGTCCGGCTGAATAGGAGTGCCAGACTAGTGGACGCTAGCCAAGTGCCTCGTGTTGTCAACGAGAGGGCCAGCCTTGCCAAGGTCACTCTTGTGTCACATTGGAAAGGTCAAGGATGCCAAAGGGAGGTTTTAATGACAGGGAGAGTCATGGGTGTCAAAGGGAAGGTTTAATAACAGAGGGAGAGTCAAGAGTGCAAAAGGAGAAAATATAAATGCGCCCAGAGAGTGTCAAGAGTATATGAAAGAACTTTCTATGCCACAAGTCCTAAGCGAGGGTGTCAAAGGGAGTTTTTCTTCAAACGGGAAAGGATGAAGAAGAAGGGAACGGAAGAGGGGAGGGGATGGAACCAAAGAGGAGAGGTATCGTGAGAAGGAATGAAAAAAAAGAGCCTGGAAGGAAAGGAGAAGGAACTGGAGAAAAAAGAGAAGGGTGGTAATGGAAGAAGGGAAGGAAAGTAAGGAGACGGGTAAGTCAATCAAACAATGAGAGAGCACCTCTCACTGTTGGCTGGGGAGGAGGTAGGTAGGTGCTGAGGAGTGGTGAGGTGCCAAGTTGTGGTGAGGTGCCAAATTGTGGTGAGGTGCCGGTTCCACGGTGTTGAGGGGAGTAGGGCTTGTTAGGACTGTCCCACGGTTTCGTAACCACCATATGCTTAATAATATAATCATAGACCTTTGATTCGTAAGCCCAGACTTTATGAGGAAGCCATAACCCCTTTACGATGTGTCGAGTTAAGGAGGAAAAAAAGGAATAAGAGAGGGAAGACGATGAGAGAGCCATGAGAGGCAAGAGTGGATATAAAACCCATGAGGTATTTATCACAAGACACTGTTGGCATGAAGGTGTCAGGTGAGTGGAGTATCGCTATGATAATGGGCTATAAGGGAAATTTTTTTTTTAACATTACCCTTATATACCTTTGATGGGTTTAGAGTTTTCGTACAACACTGGACACTTCAGCGATGCGGATACCCTAAACCTATTGTATACGGTAAGATGGATAGGTTCTGATTTCACACAAAATGGTGCGTATCAAACTAAATTGGAGAACTTCTATAGTGCGATGAAAATGTCGTCAAGCATTCCGCTGTGGGTTCAGTAACTTTAAAAGTCAAACTATGGAAATGGCATTAACATTTGGGTATATGGGTATATTAACTAACGATAGTGAGCTTGACTTGATAATTTCTGATTCTGTGTCGTAAGAGAGAGTGCTGTGACACACTGTCCTCCCTTCCACGTGAAAGGACTCAGGCGAGTAAAGCCACGTAAACATTTACATAGCCACGGTAACTACACTCATTCAAACCAGAGAAGTTTTTAGTGAGATGAGGAAAAGATGAATGGGAGCACCTTGGGGCTGAGGGAATTTCTGGGAGGGGCTGAAGCCCTCTCTGAGCACAACAGTCAT
This sequence comes from Cherax destructor, assembly GCA_009830355.1. NCBI lineage: Eukaryota > Metazoa > Arthropoda > Malacostraca > Decapoda > Parastacidae > Cherax > Cherax destructor. Next base: position 292,056 of record WNWK01001008.1, on the reverse strand, counting down.
TGTTCCATCACAAAAACTCATACTTACGCCAGCAAAAACAAGTCAACCTGAATGATACAGTGAGGGCGAGGCTACAAGTCAACCTGAATGATACAGTGAGGGCGAGGCTACAAGTCAACCTGAGTGGAACAGTGAGGGCGAGGCTACAAATCAACCTGAATGATACAGTGAGGGCGAGGCTACAAGTCAACCTGAGTGGTACAGTGAGGGCGAGGCTACAAATCAACCTGAATGATACAGTGAAGGCGAGGCTACAAGTCAACCTGAATGGTACAGTGAGGGCGAGGCTACAAGTCAACCTGAATGGTACAGTGAGGGCGAGGCTACAAGTCAACCTGAATGGTACAGTGAGGGCGAGGCTACAAGTCAACCTGAATGATACAGTGAGGGCGAGGCTACAAGTTAACCTGAATGATACAGTGAGGGCGAGGCTACAAGTCAACCTGAATGATACAGTGAGGGCGAGGTTACAAGTCAACCTGAATGATACAGTGAGGGCGAGGCTACAAGTCAACCTGAAACAGTGAGGGCGAGGCTACAAGTCAACCTGAATGATACAGTGAGGGCGAGGCTACAAGTCAACCTGAATGATAGTGAGAACGAGGTTACAAGTCAACCTGAATGATACAGTGAGGGCGAGGTTACAAGTCAACCTGAATGGTACAGTGAGGGCGAGGTTACAAGTCAACCTGAATGATACAGTGAGACGAGGTTACAAGTCAACCTGAATGATACAGTGAGGGCGAGGCTACAAGTCAACCTGAATGTACAGTGAGGGCGAGGTTACAAGTCAACCTGAAACAGTGAGGGCGAGGCTACAATCAACCTGAATGATAGTGAGGGCGAGGCTACAAGTCAACCTGAATGATACAGTGAGGGCGAGGCTACAAGTCAACCTGAATGATACAGTGAGGGCGAGGTTACAAGTCAACCTGAATGATACAGTGAGGGCGAGGCTACAAGTCAACCTGAATGGTACAGTGAGGGCGAGGCTACAAGTCAACCTGAATGATACAGTGAGGGCGAGGCTACAAGTCAACCTGAATGATACAGTGAGGGCGAGGCTACAAATCAACCTGAATGACAGTGAGGGCGAGGTTACAAGTCAACCTGAAACAGTGAGGGCGAGGCTACAAATCAACCTGAATGATAGTGAGGGCGAGGCTACAAGTCAACCTGAATGATACAGTGAGGGCGAGGTTACAAGTCAACCTGAATGATACAGTGAGGGCGAGGCTACAAGTCAACCTGAATGATAGTGAGGGCGAGGCTACAAGTCAACCTGAATAATACAGTGAGGGCGAGGCTACAAGTCAACCTGAATGATAAGTGAGGGCGAGGCTACAAGTCAACCTGAATGATACAGTGAGGGCGAGGCTACAAGTCAACCTGAATGATACAGTGAGGGCGAGGCTACAAGTCAACCTGAATAATACAGTGAGGGCGAGGCTACAAGTCAACCTGAATGATACAGTGAGGGCAAGGCTACAAGTCAACCTGAATGATACAGTGAGGGCGAGGCTACAAGTCAACCTGAATGGTACAGTGAGGGCGAGGCTACAAGTCAACCTGAATGGTACAGTGAGGGCGAGGCTACAAGTCAACCTGAATGATAGTGAGGGCTAGGCTACAAGTCAACCTGAGCGGTACAGTGAGGGCGAGGTTACAAGTCAACCTGAATGATACAGTGAGGGCGAGGCTACAAGTCAACCTGAATGATACAGTGAGGGCAGGCTACAAGTCAACCTGATGATACAGTGAGGGCGAGGCTTACAAGTCAACCTAAAGGATACAGTGAGGGCGAGGTTACAAGTCAACCTGAATGATACAGTGAGGGCGAGGCTACAAGTCAACCTGAATGATAGTGAGGGCGAGGCTACAAGTCAACCTGAGTGGTACAGTGAGGGCGAGGCTACAAGTCAACCTGAGCGGTACAGTGAGGGCGAGGCTACAAGTCAACCTGAATGATACAGTGAGGGCGAGGCTACAAGTCAACCTGAATGATACAGTGAGGGCGAGGCTACAAGTCAACCTGAATGATACAGTGAGGGCGAGGCTACAAGTCAACCTGAATGATACAGTGAGGGCGAGGCTACAAGTCAACCTGAGCGGTACAGTGAGGGCGAGGCTACAAGTCAACCTGAATGATACAGTGAGGGCGAGGCTACAAGTCAACCTGAATGATACAGTGAGGGCGAGGCTACAAGTCAACCTGAGTGGTACAGTGAGGGCGAGGCTACAAGTCAACCTGAGTGGTACAGTGAGGGCGAAGCTAAAAGGAAAGGAAGTGGAGTAGGGCGCGAGAGTCTTCAGGTAATTATAGGGTAGGGGAAGGAGTGAAAGAGAAAGGAAGGATTAGGTGAGGGATCTGTCAAAGGGGAGGTGTGAGAGAGAAGGAAAAGAAACATGAAGAAGGTTCGGATATTTTGTGTTGTTAACGGAAGCTGAAGCTATGAGTCAGTGTTTCGTGCAGCCAGGTCGCTGTGTGCATTCATCTACTGGTGTCTACAGGAGTCGAGTCACAGCTGCTGGCCCCGTCTTCTAACTCTCATAAAAAGGCTTTACTGATCCTTGATCTAGAGGATCTGATTATACCTTCTTTTGAAACTATGTATTATGTTTATTTCCCACCTTTTAGTTTAGTTCTTCCCATGTGGTTCATGTGCCCCTTTAGCTGGAATGTGATCTTCATGGCTCCTGGTCCACCTCCTTTGCATCCATTCTCCTTGTGGTGCCTAACATATTTCATCATGAAGTTTAACTTGCTGCCTCCATCAGCTTCCTTCCACGTTTCTGGCTCTGTGTGATTTCTAATTCTCCCAAGGAATAATCGCATTAGTTATTACTATACGCTTTGTCTCTGATATGGCTACTACGTCTGGTTTTACCTCTGTTACGCTCGTCTTCATCTCAGCTTGTGTTTGCAGTATCGTCTGCATTTGTGACTCTGATCTTCAATCTTCCATTGCTCATTGTTTGATATGTCTGGTACCTTCTTAATGTCTGAGGGTAGGATGGTGAGAGAATCACTCCAGGTATATTGAGTCTGGTAGGATTCTGTGGCCTTTTCTCCCAGGGTTACTCTCCTCCCTAGATGGATGAGAAAATGTTATTCAATTGCTTGTGGTAGCTCGTCTTTGGTTCACCTAATTATGGGCAGTATTTAATCTAGAGTGGGGTTTGATTGACTGAGGTGGGAGTGGGGTTTGATTGACTGAGGTGGGAGTGGGGTTTGATTGACTGAGGTGGGAGTGGGGTTTGATTGACTGAGGTGGGAGTGGGGTTTGATTGACTGAGGTGGGAGTGGGGTTTGATTGACTGAGGTGGGAGTGGGGTTTGATTGACTGAGGTGGGAGTGGGGTTTGATTGACTGAGGTGGGAGTGGGGTTTGATTGACTGAGGTGGGAGTGGGGTTTGATTGACTGAGGTGGGAGTGGGGTTTGATTGCTGAGGTGGGGTGGGGTTTGATTGCTGAGGTGGGAGTGGGGTTTGATTGACTGAGGTGGGAGTGGGGTTTGATTGACTGAGGTGGGAGTGGGGTTTGATTGACTGAGGTGGGAGTGGGGTTTGATTGACTGAGGTGGGAGTGGGGTTTGATTGACTGAGGTGGGAGTGGGGTTTGATTGACTGAGGTGGGAGTGGGGTTTGATTGACTGAGGTGGGAGTGGGGTTTGATTGACTGAGGTGGGAGTGGGGTTTGATTGACTGAGGTGGGAGTGGGGTTTGATTGACTGAGGTGGGAGTGGGGTTTGATTGACTGAGGTGGGAGTGGGGTTTGATTGACTGAGGTGGGAGTGGGGTTTGATTGACTGAGGTGGGAGTGGGGTTTGATTGACTGAGGTGGGAGTGGGGTTTGATTGACTGAGGTGGGAGTGGGGTTTGATTGACTGAGGTGGGAGTGGGTTGTAAGCTGGTGAGGAAGAAATAAAACAATATCCTGAGCGTGCTTAGGAATGCTGCAGGTAGTGGGGAAAGATATAGTAATATCTGGTGTCATGAAAATGTTAGTGTGGCCGAGTGGGATGGGTGGGTGGCAGGAAGCTGGTAGAAGATGAGGTTATTCATCACTGTTCCTTGTATGCTTCCTGTGGTGTTGTTTCACCTTGCTTGGTGGACTGTTCTGTTCCCCTGTTTACTTAACTGCCATTTATTTGCCTCTGTTCTATCCTCCATTCTTTCTTCCCGCCTTCCTTCTTCCTCTGTTCTGTCTGTAGTTTCTTGACTCGTTTAGATTCATCATCTACCACAGTAAACCTCCATATCCCAATAAAATATATTAAATTTATTCCTTGATCATTGCTACCTCCATCAACATTTCCATCACGTTTCATTCCTTCACTTTCATTCTCTTGCTCTGAGATTCTTTTTTGTTCCTCTCAGTTATCACTGTTTCGTTTCTTTTCCCTTAATCCCTGTATCCTTACTTATATAACTTAAATTTTCTTTATTGCCTTTCTAAATCTTTTCTATATTACTGTCATCTATTTTATTATTCTGGTATTACTTTCCCCGCCTTCACTCTCTTGCTTTCCCCTCTTCCATTTTCTCCTCTAATCACTCTTATTATAGTTGTCTTTTATTTTTTGATATTTTCCATATTATTTTATATTTTCTATAATGATTTTTTCTTTCTTTCTTCTACCGTCCATCATATTCTCATTTCTTCTCTTTTATGAAACTCCTTGTTGGTCTTTTCTTCAGGTCCTTAGAATATGATATAGTATAAACCCCTAAAGAATAAAAAGGCACAATACCGTGAGAGTAACAATAAATAACCGGTATAGGAGAATGGAACTTATGACGACGTTTCGGTCCGACTTGGACCATTCAGTTTCATTCTCTTATGAGCGGCTTATTTGTGTAGACACCTTTATATGCCATCTAGTTTGTCGTCCACTTTCACCATCTTGTGGCTCGTCTTTGTGTCACCAACAAGTGTCTTGCTATCCTTGATGGGTTTGTTGTTGGTAGGTGATTGTGTGGTAGTAGGTATGTCTGGTCGGTGGTAAGTGGTGTTCAGTGTTTGAAGTTTCTAGTATAGTGATAAGGGTTTTGTTAGAGGAGGAGGGGGAGGAAGTTTGGGGGTGGGTGGGTTAATGGGATGGATGTAGTCGTAGAACTGGTGGGGTGAAAGTTGCGTTGAGGATACTAGTGGTGGTTGTTGTTGTAGTTGTGGTGCTGGGAGTAGTAATCTTATTTAATTTTCTCAGCTGACATCAGTTAAGAGGTTTGTGTAACCCAGGGCACTTGCACTCATTTCCAGCGAACCCATTCAGGTGAGTGTGTCTTCTGTCTTGTTCCACGATGAGTAAGGTAGTCTCCGGCTTGTGTAAGCCAGGTCAAACAAGGTGGGTCGTTTAACTCCCTGGGGATTGTGGGAGAGTGAAATCGTTGTTAGGTCGTTCGTGAGGTTTGTAAAGTCTGTGGGGTGGTCGTGAGGTCTGTGGATTTAGTCTTTGTGAGGTCAAAATCGTTGTGAATTTTTCTTGTGAGATGAGGTCGTTGTGAGATATTTGTGAGGTTAGTGAGGTCTTTGTCACTGAAGTTTGGTGAGGTCGTTGTGAGGTTTTGTGAGGTAAGAACGTTGTGAGGTCTGCGGAGTTTTGTGAGAAAACGTCGTTGTGAGGTCTGTGAAATCGTGAGGTTGCCTGTTAGGTTTGTAATGTTTTTATGGGTTTTGTGAGATGGGGTTTGTGAGGTAGTTGTCCGTGAGGTTATTTGTGAAGTTTGAGGCTTGTGAGGTTGGAGGTTGTTGTCTATGAGGTTATTGTCTATGAGGCAGTTATGAGGTTGAACATTCATCTCCTCCACATTATCTGGCCACACTGCTGTCCACAGTATCTGGCCACACTGGGTTTCTTATTATCCATATCATAGCTGTCATTTTTTAACCGTCTGTTCACACTTGTTACTTGTTTACACCTGTCATTAGTCTACACCTGTCTCTTACTCATGCCTGCCACTCGCGTACGTCACATCTGTCATTTATTTACACTTGTCAGTTGTTTACACCTGTTAATGGCTCTGAATAGTTTTTCATATTTCGAGAATAACACTGTTAAAAGTCAGTGTGTAATTATATATATATATATATATATATATATATATATATATATATATATATATATATATATATATATATATATATATATATATATATATATATATATCGTGCCTAATAAACCGAACTTGCCGAATAAGCCGAACTCCCTTAAAAAAAAAACAATAAACTTTAACAAAAAATTCTTTTACAGAATGAGAGAGAATTTTTTTTCACTGACCATAAAATAATTTTTATTTTTTGGACAAAAACTTAGAAACCTCACCTAACCTCACTTAAATTAGCATAATTTTCATTAACTCTGTACGCCAGTTCACCGCTTTAGGCTCCATTAACTCAGTTAATGTACGGTTTGGTACTATACTGAGCCCACTAATATATCTTCCATAATTCCATTAACTATTCCCATTAATCCACTGCCTCTAACCCCAGTAATACCACCTAATCCACTCTCTCGCCCTCCATTAACTCATCCCACTAATTCCACAACCTCTCGGCCCCCTAACCCATTGGTCAGTGAGGAACTCAGGCGGGAGAGGTACAAGTAATGACACCATTATCACTCTCCATTATCTCTTATTTCCGATCCATTATCTACCTGATTTATTTGCGTTTCTTTTCAGGTCTAGCCCTCCTCTTGCTCCCATTACTTTAATGGCTGAATTGACCAGTAAATGTGCAAATTAATGAATTAAATGTAAGTGAATTTGTCTCGCAAATTTCCTGTCATTACCACGTAACAAGACTCGTTCGAATGGAGTCTCATGTGATCTCGTTTAATTTGCAACGGAAATGGAATAGAATTGTTATAAGAGTTGGTGATGGTGTTTTATTTGTCAGGATAGAGGACAACGTCTCCTAGAGCGAAAGATTAATGTGCGAGTTTTGGGAGTGACGATGTTGGAAGGTCTGACATTCAAGGATCACAACAGTGTTGATCTTGCTAGAGCAAGGTAAATGAGTGGCTGGATAACTAGAACAATTAGAAAGAAAAATGCTGAGTTTGTGATGATACTCGTCAAGTTACTTGTTTTTTCCAGACTGGAATACTGCTGTATACTAATGTCCCCTTCAGAGCAGGTGACATTGTTCAGCTCAAGAGCTTTCACTGCTCATGTAAATTCACTCAAACATCTGAACTACTGGCATATGCTGCTATGTATGATTATCTATGTAACTGTATTTGTGTATACCTGAATAAACTTACTTAATTACTTACAAACAATTAAAATCATTAGAACGGTACTCCTTGGAACCTAGGCGAGAAAGCTGCTTTATAATTTGAACAAGGAAAATTATAATGCAAATTACAATGTAAATTATAAAGTAACTTATAACGTAAATTATAACGTAAATTATGAAAGCAAGAGACTTGAGGAAAGGTGCAAAATACCTCCAGCAAAAAGCAGGGGCGCGACGAGCACAGTGAGAGAACTCGGAAAGTGTCAGAGGTCCGTGACATTAAACTACCCTCTCTTCGAGCACAAGAGAAATTGCCAACAAACCTCCGGCTCTCTTCAAGAGGGAGCTTGATGTGTAACTTAAGTCAATTGCCATGAAACAACTAAAGTCAACTGTTATGAAACAACTAAAGTGACAAATTGCTTCAATTCATTCTACACAACATTTGCGTCACCATTAGTAAGTAAACTGCCGGTTGCATCGAATATATTTAACACAGCCTCCAGTAAGTTTAAAACTTATTATAGTAATAAATGCGTTACGCCACCCCATGCAGTAGGTATATCTTATGACTTTGGGCGAAAAGAACTATGCAAGTTAAACCCAACTAAAAGCACCGGTCCAGATAAGTTCTAAAAAGATGGTGCGTGTGAATTGCCATTCCCTATTTCTCACATAATAAACTTATCCATCACCACCAATACCGTCCCGTAGGGGTTCAGAGAGGCCAGACTTACTATCTTCAAGAAAAATAGTAGATCTGAAGTCGCAACTATAGACCTATTAGTATACTCATCGTGAAGTCCAAAATTCTAGAGAAGGCAGCGTAATGTCAAGTGGTTAAGTATCTTAATGATGAAAACATTCTCCACAATTACCAATCAGACTTCAGGAGATCTTACTCGACAAACACCTCCCTAATTAATCTGATGGACTACCTGAAAACTCAGATGTCGCTAGGGAATCTCATAAGTTTGGTGACCTTAGACTTGCAAAAGGCCTTCGATACGGTCAACCACAATATATTATGTAAGAAACTACAAGCTGTCGGCATAGGTTCCGTAGGCTGGTTTAAGTCCTACTCGAGCAACAGGAAACAAATGGTCAATGTCACCAACACAGAATCAGAACCCCTGCCGATAGCATGTGGGGTTCACTAAAGTATTGTTCTGGATCCCTTACTGTCTCTATGTTATGTGAATGACATGCCCATCAGTGTCAAGTGTAAGCTTCTGTTGTATGCGGACAACAGTGCTCTGTCAGTGTCAGTAAAGACCCATAAGATATAGCTAATGTGCTATCACTAAAACTATAGTCCTGCAGCAAATGGTTGGTAAACAACAAATTATCGTTACACCTCGAGAAAACGGAAGCCATACTCTTTGGCATGAAAAATAAATTGAAAAGGGTAAATCATTTTAATGTCCGGTGTAATGGGGAACCCATCACTTCAGTATCTTCAGTGAAATATCTGGGAATCCCCGTTGATCCAAGCACGTCAGGAGAATTGATACGGAGCAGTGTAGTAAAGACAAAACTGAAAGATAAACTACAAATCGCCCCAGAACAAAATGGTGAGATTCATCCTGGCCAGGATGAATTACAACTACTGAATTACAACACTGAAAGATGGATGGTAGCACTGAAGGATGGATGGTAGCACTGAAGGATGGATGGTAGCACAGAAGGATGGGTGGTAACACTGAAGGATGGATGGTAGCACTGAAGAATGGATGGTAGCACTGAAGGATGGGTGGTAACACTGAAGGTTGGATGGTAGCACTGAAGGTTGGATGGTAGCACTGAAGGATGGATGGTAGCACTGAAGGATGGATGGTAGCACTGAAGGATGGATGGTAGCACTGAAGGTTGGATGGTAGCACTGAAGGTTGGATGGTAGCATAGAAGGATGGGTGGTAGCACTGAAGGATGGGTGGTAACACTGAAGGTTGGATGGTAGCACTGAAGGTTGGGTGGTAGCACTGAAGGATGGATGGTAACACTGAAGGATGGATGGTAGCACTGAAGGATGGATGGTAGCACTGAAGGATGGATGGTAGCACTGAAGGATGGGTGGTAACACTGAAGGTTGGATGGTAGCACTGAAGGTTGGATGGTAACACTGAAGGATGGGTGGTAACACTGAAGGTTGGATGGTAGCACTGAAGGATGGGTGGTAACACTGAAGGTTGGATGGTAGCACAGAAGGATGGGTGGTAGCACTGAAGGATGGATGGTAGCACAGAAGGATGGATGGTAGCACTGAAGGATGGGTGGTAACACTGAAGGATGGGTGGTAGCACTGAAGGATGGATGGTAGCACTGAAGGATGGGTGGTAACACTGAAGGATGGGTGGTAGCACTGAAGGATGGGTTGTAGCTATGAAGGATGGATGTAGCACTGAAGGATGGGTGGTAGCACTGAAGGATGGATGGTAGTAATGAAGGATGGATGGTAGCAATGAAGGATGGGTGGTAGCAATGAAGGATGGATGGTAGCTATGAAGGATGGGTGGTAGCACTGAAGGATGGGTGGTAGCTATGAAGGATGGATGGTAGCACTGAAGGATGGGTGGTAGCACTGAAGGATGGATGGTAGCTATGAAGGATGGATGGTAGCACTGAAGGATGGGTGGTAGCACTGAAGGATGGGTGGTAGCAATGAAGGATGGATGGTAGCACTGAAGGATGGGTGGTAGCACTGAAGGTTGGATGGTAGCACTGAAGGATTGGTGGTAGCACTGAAGGATGGATGGTAGCACTGAAGGATGGATGGTAGCACTGAAGGATGGGTGGTAACACTGAAGGATGGGTGGTAGCACTGAAGGATGGGTGGTAGCTATGAAGGATGGATGGTAGCACTGAAGGATGGGTGGTAGCACTGAAGGATGGGTGGTAGCTATGAAGGATGGATAGTAGCACTGAAGGATGGGTGGTAGCACTGAAGGATGGGTGGTAGGAATGAAGGATGGATGGTAGCACTGAAGGATGGGTGGTAGCACTGAAGGATGGGTGGTAGCACTGAAGGATGGGTGGTAGCAATGAAGGATGGATGGTAGCTATGAAGGATGGATGGTAGCAATGAAGGATGGATGGTAGCACTGAAGGATGGGTGGTAGCACTGAAGGATGGATGGTAGCACTGAAGGATGGGTGGTAGCACTGAAGGATGGATGGTAGCTATGAAGGATGGATGGTAGCACTGAAGGATGGGTGGTAGCAATGAAGGATGGGTGGTAGCAATGAAGGATGGATGGTAGCTATGAAGGATGGATGGTAGCACTGAAGGATAGGTGGTAGCACTGAAGGATGGGTGGTAGCAATGAAGGATGGATGGTAGCTACGAAGGATGGATGGTAGCAATGAAGGATGGATAGTAGCTATGAAGGATGGGTGGTAGCAATGAAGGATGGATGGTAGCAATGAAGGATGGATGGTAGCAATGAAGGATGGATGGTAGCAATGAAGGATGGATGGTAGCAATGAAGGATGGATAGTAGCTATGAAGGATGGGTGGTAGCAATGAAGGATGGATGGTAGCAATGAAGGATGGATGGTAGCAATGAAGGATGGATGGTAGCAATGAAGGATGGATGGTAGCAATGAAGGATGGATGGTAGCAATGAAGGATGGATGGTAGCAATGAAGGATGGGTAGTAGCAATGCAGGATGGATGGTAGCAATGAAGGATGGATGGTAGCAATGAAGGATGGATGGTAGCAATGAAGGATGGATGGTAGCAATGAAGGATGGATGGTAGCAATGAAGGATGGATGGGAGCAATGAAGGATGGATGGTAGCAATGAAGGATGGGTAGTAGCAATGCAGGATGGATGGTAGCAATGAAGGATGGATGGTAGCAATGAAGGATGGATGGTAGCAATGAAGGATGGATGGGAGCAATGAAGGATGGGTGGGCCACATTAGACACAGTAAATGGCAGTTTGATTAATTTAGACGAGCGAGTCCTGAGTGATACTAATCCCCCATGATGGTAACCCATTTGAGGAAGGGGTAGGGGAAGTGATTGGGAAAGTGGCAGAGGCAGTGATTAGGGAAGTGGTGGGGGACTTAGTGGGGTAATTTAGAAAGTGGCGTGGAAGTGGCTAGGAGAAGCACTTGTGACTGTGGCTGTGGGAAGCACTTTGGAAAAGTGGCTTTGGGAAGCACTTTATAAAAGTGGCTGTGTTAAGCACTTTGGAAAAGTGGCTGTGGGAAGCACTTTGGAAAAGTGGCTGTGGGAAGCACTTTGGAAAAGTGGCTATGGGAAGCACTCTGGAAAAATGGCTAGGGGAAGCACTCTGGAAAAGTGGCTATGGGAAGTACTTTGGAAAAGTGGCTATATGAGGCACTTGGTGAAAGTGGCTGGGGAAAGCACTTAGGAAAAGTGGTTGCGGGAAATATTTGGTAAAGTGGCTGTGGGAAGCACTTGCAACAGTAGCTGGGAGGAAGCACTAAGGGAAAAGTGGCTGCGGGAAGTGTTTGTTTAAGTGGCTTTAGGAAATAGGAGTGGGACATCCTGCCCTTCCAGACTCTGGCTGCCCAATTCAGTGAGAGTTACTTCAGCAGCGGTACATTGAGGCACTGACCGATACATCAAGAGAGTTTTATACTGGCTTCTGATTGCAAGTTATATATCACTGATTTTTCTCTTTGTTTCCTGTATATTGAACCAAAGTTGATGATCTGTGCTCACTGTTGCAGAGAAGTTGATGATCTGTGCTCACTGCTGCAGAGGACCTGATGATCTGTGCTAACTGTTGCAGAGAAGTTCATGATGTGTGCTAACTGTTGCTGAGGACCTGATGATGTGTGCTAACTGTTGCAGAAAAGTCGTGTGAGGAGTAGACTGGGTAGAGGGTATTACTGTGCGTGTAACAGGTGAGACAGACATGACTGTTTTAGCGGGTGACTGAAGCTTGAAATGAATGGGGGACTGAAGCTTGGACTCTCTGGGTGACGGACTTTGTGGGTGACATAAGCTTGAACTTATTCATGTGATGGCCGCGTTCACTCACACTCTTCCTATCTCTTTCAACACTGCATAGCTCCTGATGAGGCACTACGATATCCATTATCCACAGTGATTCATTTTGTTAGTTCATTTTTCTACCATATATTTTTTTCGAACCTTACTGTCGGCTTACTCCCGTCAGTAATTAAGAAAAGACACGACTGCAGAGGAAACTTTTACTGTAACGCTTTGTTCTGTTTAGAGCTTTTTGACAGAGTTCTACACAGAGCAAAAAAAACAAAAAACTTAAGGCTTACTTTGAGGTTGTGTCGTTTTTTTCACAGTAAGAGCAGTGTTGCATTATGTGCACGACTACGACAACGCAGATTTTGACACTTGTAAAAATGTTTTTTTAATATGATATTTGTATTTAGAAGCACTGTAGAATCAATCCTAGTTTCGCCAGCTTCAAAATTGAATTTGAGGCTAGTTTCATTTTAACACGATAATTCGCGTCCGTCCAGCGGTAATCTCCACAAAACGTTCAGCGGTCAAGTTACTTGTGGTAATCAGATCAATGAATGTTAAGTGACAACTATACATGGTGACTGCTGACTTGTCCTCTTTCCTTCTATCTAACGAGGTTATGTGGCGTGCTGCAATAATATTACATCTACTTCTCTGTATTGATTATATATATATATATATATATATATATATATATATATATATATATTATATATATATATATATATATATATATAATCTACTGACCGACCATTATCACTGGATATAGAGACTCCATTGTCGTCAACTCAGTGGTGCTGGATAGACTGGACAACACGGTTAAGGATTTCATGTCGAATGTCAGTAAATGGGAGTTTACTTAATTATCTGTTTGTTCTGATTGCTCTGGCCAAATGTTCAAAGATCTAGACCCTGGGCTGACACTTACTTTTACCCATATACAGTAAACCCTCCATATAACGGACCTCATTAAAACGGACATCGGAAATACTGAACAAAATCCGCTGGCTCAATCGATTTGGAAACCATGGACAAAATCCGTTGGTTAAAGAAGTGTCCATTATTGTCACAATCATGGCAAAACAATCTCTTCCGTCTCCACCACACTGCCATTGTCAGTCAGCCAATCACCCCATTAGTTCGTTAAATAGAAGGTATATTGAACATAGCATTACAGTTATGACGATTATATATTTATAGACTACAGACGGCTGTAATTTAAGAGGTATAATATCTTTGAACTTAGAGACGTTGTATAATGTATTTAGGCTTACATATAACTCTTACTCTCACCTGAGGATAAAATTCTTGTAACAGCTTTAACTATTTTTTTTTCTTTACAAAAGTTATTGGGAAATAAAGAATTGCTGTGGATGATGTAATAACTTATGCAGCAGGTTGATATGTATGCATAATAAAATATAAACTAGTGTTTTAGTTTTTAAAAGCTGAAATGTAAATACGGTGTATCCATATTCTCTGCGGACGGAGAAGTCGTCAGTATGCATTATCATTCCCATTCAACTTTTGCAGCCAGACCGATTTAACTTTTGCAACTACGATCTATCGACAGCGTGGAGTTTGAATGTGGTTAGTCGGTGGAGTAGGAGGAAGTGGAGAAGAAAAGGAGAGGCACCAAATGACAGAGAGAGGAAACGTAAGAAGAGGAAACATTGTGATGTAGAGGAATTACGATGTCAAGGAGAGGAAGCGTCTTCCTTCTCCCCATAAGCTGTTACCATGCTTCCCCTCACCTTACGTAATACACAAACCTACACCTCCCCACCCCTACGGATTTAGTTCTCCATAAAAATGAGTGGGGATGTTGCGGTTCGGAAAGTCGTTTGAACTGTGATGTCAGTACGCCTCTGGCACGACAGTTGTTCAATGAATGAATGAACAGTGTTTTCTTGGTGGGAATCTATTTAGAAAAAGATAAGAACATAAGAAAGGAGGAACACTGCAGTAGGCCTGTTGGCCCATACTGGGCAGGTCATTCACAAATCCAACCAAGATAATTCCTTTAACATTCGTGTCCCTGAATATCCATCACACGCACCCTAGCACATATGACCCCCTCACAAGAACGTGATTCACTAGTCCCTCTTATGTTCTAACGTTTCAATCCAATTTACTGCTTTCATAAATCTCCCTCATGTTTCTCAACACTTCGTCAAAACTTCTTCCCAAGGACCAGACTCCGCTACCATCCAAGAGAATATTCACCTATAGTTCAAAAGTCAAACCTACAACCCTTCTGGGTCTAATTCTTCTCCAGTCAGTCAACCTTCTACACCTTTAACCCTCCTACATTCATGCTTCTAAATCTTTTAATTCTGATTTCCATTAAATATTTCCTCGACTACTCCCCCCTTAATATTCCTCTAACTCTCCATCCTTGCTCTTCTTTCAAACATTAATTTATCCTTCTCTTCATTTACTCAATGATTCCCTGCAGCTCAAGTACAACCTCAACTTTCCTCCTAAAAGTCATCTCCAAACACCTACATTAATAACCATCTCTCCAGATTACTCACGCACATCTCAGTGATGGTCGTATCACCTAGTTAACACCACCATTCACTCGTATGGGAATCATTGCAGAACAAAGGTAATAATTAGCTTTCAACGGGAAACTGTAATTGATCAGCCTGGTTTTATGACTACTTAGTCTTGTTGGCCAATAGCTGCAACAGCCTGAATGAACAAGCTGTCGACTACGAAGTCTGACCTTATGTCACCATGTTATGGGGTGTAGAAGAACTCTCGAAAGCAGAGGCAGGTATATCACAAGTAATGATCATTAAAGAATATACTCAACAGAAGGCAATATAGAACGAGCTGCAAGGCCTTAAGGAAGGTCATCGAATTCTGGGAAAGGACAAGTGATTGCACTCCAAATATACTTGTGTTCACAGAGACGAAACTGTATCCTTTTGAATGAGGGCTGCAGCATCCCGCCTGAGGAATGCAGCATCCCGCCTGAGGAATGCAGCATCCTGCCTGAGGAATGCAGCATCCTGCCTGAAGATAAAAACAACAAGGGAAAGTAGAAGCGGTTCTATTGTTTATTATACATGATTCTAATAGGTGAAAAAATTAATCATCTGGGATTCACAAGTACAGCAGCGAGGCTAAGTACAACACCTTAGTCATCGCAATGATATTAGCCCACTGCCGAACAGTAAGAGGGACCCAAACAAGTTCTTAACAGCAACAAAAGGGTTGTCATAAATACAAGAGGATAAAACAGTCCAATTATGACACTAGCTATACCTTCTGACAATGAGCTACTTCAGCAACAACGTTTCACATGAGTAAAGAGACTTTTTTGAGCTAAAATGTCAAGAGCCTCACGAGAGAGGGGACGAAGATTAACCAATCAGTATCAATCAGATTAGACTTTGTAGTCTCCCTAAACCAATCAGATGCAGTAATGGTTAGCTGTGAAGCTCTCCATGGGGCTAGTAACAAATGTGTGCTGATACTTCCATACTTTGTAGAAGCAGAAATCCCAAACACAGACTGACGGGCGGAATCCAAGAAGCTGAAATAGAAAAGTTAATAATAATATATTTTTATTATATATTAGTTCTTAATACAATTATGAAGGTAAGTAACTTTACGGATTTTGATTACAGGGGTCAAGTCTCGGCTCCTGGCTCTACTTCTTAATTAAAATCGATTGACACTGATTGCTCTGTTAGGGGTAGTTGGTGGTTAAGCTAGGCGAATGGTTGTGTGTGTGAAAGGTTGTGTTGGGTAAGGTGAATAAATGGTTCTTGGTGAATGATAGCAACATAAGCAGTAGCCTTGGTGTGTGGTTAGTGCGCAGTGCTTGATTGGCCTTGCTTAGCGTGTGGTCTTACCACATACCATTAGGTCATTCTTCACACATACACACACACAGTCGTGATACCTGTAACCTGCCGTTTTTAGGCCGAGGTGAAAGATTGCCATGGTCACGATGCAAGAGTCTCGGGTCAAGGGTGAGCATGGGGCACGTTTCACTAGATGACGGTGAAAAGTATAAACTTTGCATGTTGTTAATGTCCAGACTTCGTATGGGGCCTCGCCCTCTGTACCTATATGTTAATGTGTGAGTCTCTCCTCTGTATTCATGTGTTGTCTGGCGGGTTCATGTGCGTTCGTGTCTCACCTATCTTTTCGTGTCTATCTGCCCTGTATATTAAGAAGTCTATTCTGTGTATGCATGTGTATTTCCTGTACATTTGTATTTGTCCTCTATATTTGTATGTGTGCCTGTCCCGTATATTAATGTTTGTGTGTGTGTGTGTGTGTGTGTGTGTGCACTCACCTAATTGTGGTTGCAGGGGTCGATTCATAGCTCCTGGCCCCTCCTCTTCACTGGTCGTTATTAGGTCACTCGCTCCCTGCTCCATGAACTTTTTCATACCTCTTCTTAAAGCTATGTATGGTTACTCTCTCCATTACATCACTTTCCAGACTATTCCACTTTCTGATAACTCTATGACTGAAGAAGTACTTCCTAACATCCCGGTGACTCATCTGAGTCTTTAACTTCCAATTAT
The DNA here is from genome assembly GCA_009830355.1 of Cherax destructor. Classification (NCBI taxonomy): domain Eukaryota; kingdom Metazoa; phylum Arthropoda; class Malacostraca; order Decapoda; family Parastacidae; genus Cherax; species Cherax destructor. Next base: position 275,280 of record WNWK01001008.1, on the reverse strand, counting down.
GACCTTTTGTTGCTGTGTCCCATCTCTGGAACCTCCTGTCACTGTCCACCTTGTCGATTCCTCTCCCCACTCTCTCTCCTGTCCTCCAGTGTCGTCAGGTCGATTTCCACTAACCTTTTCTCGTAGAACATGCTCCTTAGCTCCGTTACAAACCTTTGCACTTTCTCTAGTTTCCTGACGTGCTTAGCCAGGTTTGGGTTCCAACTGGTGCTGAATACTCCAATATGGGCCTGACGTACACGGTGTGCAAAATTCTGAACGATTCCTTACTGAGATGTCGGTATGCTATTCTTAGGTTTGCTAATCGCCCATATGCTACGGCAGTTATTTGGTTGATGTGCGCCTCACGAGATGTGCTCGGTATTATACTTACTCCCAAATCCTTTTTCTTGCGTGAGGTTTGTAGTCTTTGGCCCCCTAGACTGTACTTTGCGGTCTTCTTTGCCCTTCCCTGATCTTCATGACTTTGCACTTAGTGGGGTTGAACTCCAGGAGCCAGTTTCTGGACCAGGCCCGCACCTGTCCAGATCTCTTTGTAGTCCTGCCTGGTCCTCCTCCGATTGAATTCTCATCATTAACTTCACATCGTCTGTAAACAGGGACACTTCTGAATCTATTCCTTCTGTCATGTCATTCACATATACCAGAAACAGCACCGGTCCTAGGACTGACCCCTGTGGAACCCCGATGGTCACAGGCGTCCACTCTGACACCTCATCACGTAACATGACTCGCTGATGTCTTACCGTCAGGTATTCTCTGATCCATTGCAGTGTCTTCCCTGTTATCCCTGCCTGGTCCTTTAGTTTTTACACTAATTTGTTAGTTACCATTTTGTCCTAGGCACATGTCGATTAGACACTAGGCCTGTTGTATATGCGTGCGTGTGTGTGTGTGTGTGTGTGTGTGTGTGTGTGTGTGTGTGTGTAGTGTAGTGGTGTGTGTGTGTGGTGTGTAGTGTGGTGTGTGTGTGTGTGTGTGTACTCACCTATTTGTGGTTGCAGGGGTCGAGACTCAGCTCCTGGCCCCGCCTCTTCACTGATCGCTACTAGGTCCTCTCTCTGCTCCATGATCTTTATCATACCTCATCTTAAAGCTATGTATGGTTCCTGCCTCCACTACCTCACTTGCCAGACTATTCCACTTCCTGACAACTCTGTGACTGGAGAAATACTTCCTAACATCCCTTTGACTCATCTTAGTCTTCAACTTCCAATTGTGACCCCTTGTTTCTGTGTTCCATCTCTGGAACATCGTGTGTGTGTGTGTGTGTGTGTGTGTGTGGTGTGTGTTTGTGTGTGTGTGTGTGTGTCTGTCTGTCTGTCTGTCCCATTCTGTATATCACGAAAAAAAATCAAATGTCACTGTAGTGCAGTGTCACGTCAGCAACATTAGCACTCTTGTCAGCAACCGCAGTAGCAGCAGCTGCGGTAGTGGTGGAGCAGCAGCAATCACAGTATAGCAGGATATAATGTAACTTTTTTGTAAAATTATAAGAGGTTATGCAGTCAGAATTGTGTACCAACGGTGGAAACTGTGGTGTTAAATTCCTTGTTGTCTGGCTGGTCCAACACCCTTCCAGTGTTACCTGGCTGGTCCAACACCCTTCCAGTGTTACCTGGCTGGTACAACACCCTTCCAGTGTTACCTGGCTGGTACAACACCCTTCCAGTGTTACCTGGCTGGTCCAACACCCTTCCAGTGTTACCTGGCTGGTCCAACACCCTTCCAGTGTTACCCGGCTGGTCCAACACCCTTCCAGTGTTACCTGGCTGGTCCAACACCCTTCCAGTGTTACCTGGCTGGTCCAACACCCTTCCAGTGTTACCTGCCTGGTCCAACACCCTTCCAGTGTTACCTGCCTGGTCCAACACCCTTCCAGTGTTACCTGGCTGGTCCAACACCCTTCCAGTGTTACCCGGCTGGTCCAACACCCTTCCAGTGTTACCTGGCTGGTCCAACACCCTTCCAGTGTTACCTGGCTGGTCCAACACCCTTCCAGTGTTACTTGGCTGGTCCAACACCCTTCCAGTGTTACCTGGCTGGTCCAACACCCTTCCAGTGTTACCTGGCTGGTCCAACACCCTTCCAGTGTTACCTGGCTGGTCCAACACCCTTCCAGTGTTACCTGGCTGGTCCAACACCCTTCCAGTGTTACCTGGCTGGTCTAACACCCTTCCAGTGTTACCTGGCTGGTCCAACACCCTTCCAGTGTTACCTGGCTGGTCTTGACGGTGACAGCCAGGTCCTCTTTACCACACTGCTGTGTCTCCAACACACTGCTGTGTCTCCACCACACTGCTGTGTCTCCACCACACTGCTGTGTCTCCACCACACTGCTGTGTCTCCAGCGCACTGCTGTGCTTCCAATATTATGGTAGTCCTTACACAACACATTAGTAACTGCATAAATAGTACTTCCTGTGGGGCACAGAAACATCGTCTATGAGTACAGAAACATCACCTGTTAGGCACAGACAGTTATCTACTCTCTCTCTCTCTCTCTGTTTCTCTTTCTCTCTGTCTCTATTTTTAATGGACTGAGGATAGAGGCTTTCGTACTTGGGCACGGGTTTCCACTCAGGTTTAGCGCTTCTCATTAATAATAATAATAATGATAATAATAATCAACTTCACACTTCTTGTGAGAACATATTCATCCACTCGCTTCGCTTTTGATTCTCCTGCATATATTGTCACTATTTTCTCCCTCTCTGCTTCTTGTTATATTTTCTTCACACCTTACTGTTTTCATTTGCCTTGTTTTCCTTTTTTTTCTGCCCGTTTACTGCCAATTTTATCGCTACCTCTCACCCTCTTCCTCCATTTATTGTCTTCTCAGCGTCTCTCTCTCTCTAACTCTGCATTATATAAAGGTCGATCAAGAGCCCCTGGAGAGGATGGTAGTATAACTTGCTATATTCTCAGAACTTTAAGACAAGTTCCTGATAACCCTTTGTTAGCGCTGTATAACCTTGTTCTGAGTCTGTCCTTCCTGATTCCCTCACCAATAGTTTCAATCCACCTATTCCTTAATTTATTTACATCAATCTCATTAACTAAATGTCTTTATAAAACATTTGAAAGAATGATAATTGAAGGACTGTACTATAGAATGAGTCACCAACTCATCTTGGTGAGTAAGACACATGTTCAACAGTTGGGTATTTTTATTATTGAAACGTTTCGCTTACACTGTAGGATTCATCAGTCGAATATAAGGGAGACTAAACATGAAAACAGCAGCAGCAGTGGGGATGTGATGATGTGATCAGTCCATCAACCTTGAAGGGATTCTTGAGGTGGTCAGTCCCTCAAGGAGAGGGACTGACCACCTCAGTAACTTGATCGACGAAGAAGTCTACCGTGTAGGCTGCTTCTGTCTTACTCACCTATTTGTCGGTACTGTACTCTCTTTTTTATCAAAATTACAACTCTCGCCTCGTCTCTATTCTTTTATAAACGGGAGGTGTGTGAATAATTTGTTCCGCCTTTCTCACTGCATAAAATTCTTTGATTTTAAAAATCTGCGTATGATTTCGCAAATAGAGCTGTTATTCTACATGAAAGTCACGACGAACATTGATGGTAGTTTACTCAGTTGGATGATAGAACACAGGAAGCTTTCAGCGAAGATAAACCTTAATTAACCTTACAGTTGGACATCACCGCTGCTCCTCCTTTTGTTCCTCCTGTTCATTCTCCTTGTGCTCCTTCTGCTGATGCTCCTTCCCTTCCTGCAGCTGCTCCCTCCTGCTCCTTCCATTCGTACTCCTGCTCTTCCTCCACGCCCTTTCATCTCTTCTGACGGTATAACATGCTAACTCCAGACATGATTTATTGACTTGAAAAAGCTTGTTGCACAGGTGAAACGTTGTCTTAATCAAGTTTCCAATTACCAGGTGTCTATCATTTACAGGTCGAATATAACCTTGGTCTATGTTCAGCATTAAGAGGGACGTCAGTAAGCAATTTGAATGTCACAGGAATACATTTAGAATTCTGAGTAGATCTATAACCCACTAAGATAAAAGGGATATAGATGAACACCTTTACGGAGCAACTTGCAATGTGAACTGACTGATGTTGTAGTAGCCAGGCTTAGGCTTAGTTTCAGGGGGTCCAGGCAGTTTGACAAACAAGCAAACTATAACCTTATTAAACGCAAATTTTGTGGTCAGCATTGTGATCATAGTTTTGAACACTTACGCGCCTGATTGTCCACTTATCGAGAAATATAGAAATATATAATATAATCTGTTATATGCTAGTGTCTGTTAATAATAAAAATACGATACCAAAATAAGCAAATATCCTAAATTTACTTGTATTAGATGAAATATAAATTTAACTATATTCGGTTGTACTGTACCCAGTTCCTACGCCTTTTTTAAATGGAAAGATATACAAATAAAGTATAATGCGACACTTTAATTTAATGGCAGAGCTTGGCCCACACAGTGGGCTTTATCAAATCAAAAACAGGTCTTGATAAAGCCCACAGTGTGGACGAGACGTTGTCAATAAAGTATCGCATTTTACTGAATTCGTTTCTCTTTTCTTTCATCGTATCGGTATTTTACGCCATTTCTCTCCGTCACTGTTTTGTGTGTGTGTGTGTGTGTGTGTATTCTTGGGGTGTTACGCTGCCTTCAACAGGGGGGATAAGTGGTGCTCCAGAAGCTAAACTTCGGCTGCAAAATCTAAGAGGACCTTGGCGCATGGTTACCCTCTACATAACCATCACCACCTCCCTCCCTCCCTTAAATTGGAGGCTGCCTTGCTCGACTTCAATCATTACAAGGTCTTTAGGAAGCACTTATTGCTTGCACCTTCGGCTCCCAACCGGAAGATCCGTTTCAGTCCCGGGGTGGGACCTAACAGCAAATAGGTATTTGCGTTTTAGTCGACTGTTGTGGGTGGCTTGCTGTGACAAGTAGCGTACTTTAGAGAGGCCTGGGCACTGAAATGAGCTCAACGGCGGCAAAATTTGCTCGAAGCTATTTACATACAAATTAACAGTGCCACTTGGCTACACCCCAAGACAAATGTTCTTTGCTACACTCTGACACAAATGCACTTGGCTACCCCCTGATATAAAGGCGCTTAATTACACCCTTACATAAAGATATTTGGCGACACACTGTTACAAAGGCACTTTGCTACACCCTGACACAATGGCACTTGCATACCCCCTGACACAATGGCACTTGAATTCACCCTGACACAATGGCACTTGGATTCACCTTGACACAATGGCACTTAGATACACCATGACACAATGGCACTTGGATACACCATGACACAATGGCACTTTAATACACTCTAATAAACATAAGATCGGGTGCTTATTTATATCTGTTACGAAAAGAACTATACTTGCTTTGAGTCGAATTCGGAGGAGAGGGGAAGAGGTCACAGCCGCGCGGCCCGGTCCCAAACCAGACCTCTCAGTTTATGGAGCAAATATTTTTATGACAACGTTTCGCTCACCATAGAGCTCTACATAGTCTTTCTAAGGTAAGAAATATATCCTCCCAGACGGAGGGAAGGCATAACACCATGTTGATGTTATTGTATGTTACTCGAGGTTTGACGTTTGGTGATCACGATATTTTACGTAAAAGGTTTGTTTCGTGTGGTGTTTGTCTACTAATACCATACGAAACACGCACTGCAACGAGTGAGGAAAAGCCAAGATTTTGATTGACTCTGCAGAGTCAACAAGCAGAGAATTGAAGGAGTCTGCAGACAGTGCACCAGTAGTTTCAATAATGAAGAAAAGACAAGTTGCAGAGCAAACTTTGATTGGGACAACGTTTCGTTCTGCGTAGTTTTATCTAGTCATTACTTGATAAAGCTCTGCATACAGCGAAACGTTGTCCCCCCAAAAAAATAAAAATCATATGGTAGTAAGCAAACTGTATTCTAGTTTAAACATTAGAAATGTTTTTCTGTTTTAAATACTACCAAAGGAAAGCTCCTATGTACAAAGAAATCAAATAAAAGAGATACGATAATGTTGCTGACATTTTAAAAGTCTCAAAAGATAGACAATAAATCTTCGTCTTTTAGTCCGTCAAGAACAGTTAATAGTTGGGGGTATCCATCAAATTCTTGCTTCTTGTAAAACAATCTGGCATAAATCATGTTGACTGGACTGAAACTATTTGAGAATCCAACGTGCCAAGAAAGGAAGGCAAGATAAAAGAACAGTAAAGAGAAGAGGAAAGTTTGGAAAAGTTTGAGTTTCTACCAAAGAATTTGGTAGATTAGATTTTTTTTTGTTAATGCTCTCTCTCTCTCCTCTCTCCCTCTCTCTCTCTCTCTCTCCCTCTCTCTCTATAGATATATAGATAGATAGATAGACAGATAGCACTCCATCAATAAAAATTATTGATGCTACTGTGCTAGTATTTGCAAAAGAACAGTGATATTATTTGCTGTTTAAATTATCAGCCTGGAGTATGGTATTTCCTGATGTTGTCTCTCATTCGGTGTCTCTCGTAGAGTCGTTACACTGCTCCTTCAGTGAAAGTTACTACCCAACATTTCGATGGCTCGGTTCTCGTAGAATTCATTGCTTATTTTGAAATAGACCAACACATATAGGGTATAATTTATTTCCACTTTTTCAGATCCGATTAAGTTAATTTAAAACAAATTTGCAAATTAAGATTCAACTTTTCTCTTTAAGAGCGAGTTTCACGACACTTGAAGACAGCCTTCTAAGACAGCCTTCTAAGACAGCCTTCTAAGACAGCCTTCTAAGACAGCCTTCTAAGACAGCCTTTTAAGACAGCCTTCTGAAACATTTTCTTCAAATTTGAGCTCAACAAATGGGACTTGACATTGTTATTCGACAATGACACTGAAGAAGTTATCAAAAGGTACTGAGTAAAGCAGGTAACATGCCCAGGTAACTAGGTAAGTAATACGTAAGAAAAATTATAACTTAACCAGTTCTATCTTCGGAATTTGTGAGGGATGAACTGCATCAAATTCTTTTTAGTTTAATAAATATAGATTATATAGGCGCGCGAGAGATTATATAGGATGGGGTCCACCTCTGGTGTAAATTGTGGGACCCATAGCCTCGGAGAAGTGGATAAAAAGGCTTCAAGGAAGAATATTTGGATTTCTTTCAGAAGCCATTTGAATATTACAATAGGTATATATATATATATATATATATATATATATATATATATATATATATATATATATATATATATATATATATATATATATAATTCAGATTAATGTCAGTATCCACGGAGCTTACGACGACGTTTCGGTCCGACTTGGAACATTTATAAGTGGCACTAACACACACGAAGGTGAGGAAGCCAGTATATATAGGAGAGGAGAGGAAGGACGGTACACAGAGAGAAATAAAGAAAGAAGAAAGTGAAGAAGTGGGGGTAGATGTAATGCTGGTAGTAGTAGTGTGGGCATCCCATTTAACATGATTCAGCATTCTTTAAAGTATATTTGTACCAAATTAGTCATATTTTTCATCTGGAAGCTCACACTTCCTGTATTGCTGAGTGACCAATACTGTCAACGTATTCCGTAAATATCACGGCTACTACTACTACTACTACTATTAATTATTATGGTCTCTGCTACTATGAACTACCACCTTTCTTGGCTCTCGCCTGACGGGGTGGTCCAAGTGTTTAGTAAATACCACAGCTACTACTACTACTGCACCCCTGACTGGGTGAGGAGAAAGAGTGAAGGGATTCCAGATCTCTACAGCTCTTCTCCATGAGCACCTCCTGTAAAGCCACTCTCCTTGCCAACGAGGAACCTGCCACTTCCATCTTTCGTACCACCTAAGCCCCATACTGTATCCCCTTTCCCCAGTGCTGCTGCTGCTGCTCCTCTAATGGCCACTGCGCTGACGAAGTGCCACATACTCATACATCCCACCCATGTGTATTCTGCTGAAATGCTATCTCCTGTGTAAATACCTCTTGTTATGCGCAACACGTGGACAGGAGAGTGCAACTCTTCTTCTTCTTCTTCTTCTTCTTCTTCTTCTTCTTCTTCTTCTTCTTCTTCTTCTTCTTCTTCTTCTTCTTCTTCTTCTTCTTCTTCTTCTTCTTCTTCTTCTTCTTCTTCTTCTTCTTCTTCTTCTTCTTCTTCTTCTTCTTCTTCTTCTTCTTCTTCTTCTTCTTCTTCTTCTTCTTCTTCTTCTTCTTCTTCTTCTTCTTCTTCTTCTTCTTCTTCTTCTTCTTCTTCTTCTTCTTCTTCTTCTTCTTCTTCTTCTTCTTCTTCTTCTTCTTCTTCTTCTTCTTCTTCTTCTTCTTCTTCTTCTTCTTCTTCTTCTTCTTCTTCTTCTTCTTCTTTATACTCAGTATGAGTGTTTGCCAGTCTTTTTTCCCTTCCTCCAATATTTATAAGGTTCATGAAACAAGAACGTCTCATCCAATCGACTTCAAATTTTCAGTGCTGGTGTACGGTAACTAGGCCAAAATTCTAAGGATAACTGTAATGTGCAGATGCCCTGTGACCAGAGTTGCAGAACCTATTCTCTGCATCCTGGAATGGCTTTAATAACTTCCAAAACCATCAGCGGAGTAGCTTCCAACGCCTAAAAAAAAAAGGTGTCTCCTAATTCGACAACTGCCTCTTTAATTTGGTGTTTCTTGGGGGAAAGTTTGAATTAGTTTTGGGCTGTGTGTGTGTTCTAATTTGCATTTTTTTTATTTGTCATTTTTGTTTAAAAAACAAAATGGGGATATTAGTTTCCATGTGATGACTAGTGAGTGCTCCTTTGATTCGTTTTAAATCTTCAGCACTAAATATCGTATACAAAACTACGTTCGAAATATACGCTGCACTCTGCACCATTGCTGTCGTGTGCGCATTGAGGCACAGGAGGCTGGGGTTATATGCAGTGCGGGGATACCTTTCTCGCATCACGAAGCCACCGAAATACATCAATGTGTTGTTGCTGTTCTTGTTGATTTTGTTGCTACGGAGTTCATCCTTTGCTTCCCACGTGAATATTCAGTCTGCGCTATATATATATATATATATATATATATATATATATATATATATATATATATATATATATATATATATATATATATATATGAGGGTCCCCATCAAGTTCTAGAGGTGGTACCTCCCTTATATATATATATATATATATATATATATATATATATATATATATATATATATATATATGTGTTGTGGGGTTCTTTGCATAGATTTGGTAATATTAACAGACGATGAGCTTGGGTTTTGGTAGCGTTTAATGAGGCGTTGGATATATGGGAGCTGAGAGCCTATGCCTGTGTCCGTCTGTCCTGCACTCAGTCTCGATGGTAACTGAACACTAGGCCGCCTGGCGCTGAGGCATTCAAAAGGCAGGCCTATCATTGGCTAATGCCAGATCACATGGGCAGAGGTTGGAAATCACGTGAACAGCCGTGATGCAGCCGTTATAAGTACAACCGTACATATATATATATATATATATATATATATATATATATATATATATATATATATATATATATATAGATGATGGCACACTAGCAGGTACAAAGGAGTCCCTTGTAGATGATCTTACACAGGTGATGACACAGGGACAGGAAATGGGTCTCATCCTGAATCCATCCAAATGTGAAATCATATCAGTCAATCAACAAGTGATAGATGCAGTGCTATCAAAACTACCAGGAGCAACAGTCATTGCCCCTACTAATAGTGTCTTGCTTGGAGCACCTCTGGGAAGAGATGCCATTGACACAATTCTCAGGAAGAAACTGGAAGAATTGAGGAGAATGGAACAACGAATAGGCAATCTTGACACCCATGATGCCTTGTACCTCCTCACAAAATGCTTGAGTCTGCCCAGGTTGACATATTTCCTAAGATGTGCTCCTTCATATGATAATCCTATACTGCACGAATATGACAGTATCCTGAGGCAGATCTTTACTAAAGTACTTAACCTTACTCTAGAAGATGGGCAGTGGGACCAAGCTACACTCCCAGTCAGACTAGGAGGCATTGGTGTCCGCAGTCATCTCAGATTGCTCTACCTGCTTTCCTGTCTTCATGCATTGCATCCAGAGGGCTTGTAGCAGCAATTCTCCCTGAACATCTTAGGGACACGATTGGAATCCATGACCAAAAGTTCGTTGATGGAGCCAGGATCTGGGATAACCTAACAGGCTCTGAAACCAGGCCTGCTCCCCAACAACTACAAACAGTCGCACTGGGATGGCCCAATAGTAGAGAATATAGCCTCAGCAATGCTTCAGAGTGTGTCAGGGAAGGATAGAGCCCGCCTACTTGCAGTGGGGCTCCTCATGCAGGGACTTTCTTTTGGCTGTTCCCAACTCCAGCCTTGGCACACGCCTCGACCCACAGACCATCCGCATTGGTGTTGCCCTTCGACTTGCCGCCCCTATTCTCGCCGAACACAGGTGTATTTGTGGCAGTGAAGCAGCAGACCGATTCGGGTACCATGGTCTTGTGTGTCGTAAATCCGAGGGAAAGATTGCAAGACATGAAGAGGTTAATAACATTATCAAGAGGAGCCTCACAACAGCCGGATGCCCAGCAGTAAGGGAACCACCCCAACTATGCAGATCTGATGGCAACCAAAAGCGTCCAGATGGTATCACCCTTCAAGCCTGGACAGACGGCAAGCAGGTGGTGGGGGACTACACATGTGCATCTACCTTGGCTGATACCTATCTCCAGTACACCAGGGAGGAAGGAGGGGCTGCTGCCACCTTCAGGGAGTCCCAGAAGTCGAGAAAATATGGAGAACTTGCCCATCATTATATGTTTGTTCCCATAGGCTCAGAGACCCTTGGCTCATGGGGAAAGAGTGCATCTAAGTTCCTCAAGGAGCTGGGCAAAAGACTCAACAGGGTAACTAGGGATCCCAGGGCAGCTAGTTTTCTGTTCCAGCGACTCAGCGCTGCTGTTCAGAGGGGTAATGCATGCTGTATTCTGGGCACGCGCACCAGCTCGGAAGAGCTGGATGAGATTTTCGCATTATAATCAGTGACAAAGATGTAACAATATGTACTAGACATGTATCTCTCACCTCGTGTACTGTATATGCCATCTTTATATCAACAATGTATCTCTCAAATCTTTTTTTTATTATGTTATATATATATATATATATTGCATAACTTAAAAAAAATATTCATCTTTCCTTAAGAATGATTGCAAAGTCTAAGAAAATACTAGTTGCCATCTTCAGATGGTATTGCTGCTGTCTTCTGCTAATCTTCCCTCCTGCTGCTAGCCCCACTGTCTGCTGCTAGCCCCACTGTCTGCTGCTAGCCTCCCTGCCTGCTGCTAGCTTTCCTGTCTGCTGCTAGCCTCCCTGTATGCTGCTAGCCTCCCTGCCTGCTGCTAGCTTTCCTGTCTGCTGCTAGCCTCCCTGTATGCTGATAGCCTGTCTGCTGCAGCCCTTCACGCCTGCTACAACCCTCCATTTCTACTGCAACCTTCCTTCTCTTCTGCAACCCCTCACTGTCTGCTGCAACCCCTCACTGTCTGCTGCAACCCCTCACTGTCTGCTGCAACCCACCATGTCTGCTGCAAGCCTCCATGACTGGTGCAACCCTCTTTGTTTGCTTCAACCCTCCATGTCTGCTGCAACCCTCTTTGCTGCATCCCTCCATGTCTTCTGCAACCTCAATGTCTGCTGCAACCTCCATGTCAGCTGCAACCTTCCATATCTGCTACAACCCTCTTTGTCTGCTGCAACCCTCTTTGTCTGCTGCAACCCTGTTTGCCTTTTGCAACCCTCACTGCTGCAACACTGTCTATTCCAACCCTCCCCTCCCTGTCTGCTTCAGCCCCCATTGTTGGTTGCTCGTCTCACTGCTGCTAGTTTCATTGTCTGCTGATAGTCTCATTGTCTCCTGCTAGTTTCATTTTCTGCTGATAGTATCACTGTTTGCTGCTAGTCTGTTTGTCTGCTGCTAGTCTAACTGCTCTAACTAAACAAGTTTTCGTCTGCAATTCAGTCAAAATGTTTCAGTCTTTGTTGCAGCCTATGCCTCCTCTAAGCCTCCTTATTGAAATCCAATTTTTTTTCTGCCTGTAGCTTTCCAAAATGTTGCAAGCCCACCCATTATTTTATGTTGGAGGTCTTGCAAGAAGTCTTGCAAGGAGATAGAGAACATGATGAGAACATTGTGAAACAGTCTCTTTCACTGTTTCTCATCTGTTTTTCTCTCTCATCACGCTCTCTCTCTCTACACATTTTTATCACTTCCTCTCATTACGATCTCCTTACCTTTGCTTCACCTTCCCCTCATCTTTCTCTCTTTTTCTGTTTACCCTCTCAAATAAACTCTCTTATCCTTTCTTCATCTTCCACTCGCCTCTTTCTTTTAACTTTCGTTACCTTCCTCTCGTCTCGTTTCCACTGTTTACATTTTCATCACTTTTTTTTCTTTATTTACACTCATCCCCTCCCTCTCTTCCTTCTCTTTGTTTACACTCATCACCTCCCTCTCATCCTTCTCTTTGTTTACACTCATCACCTCCCTCTCATTTCATTCTCTTTCTTACTCTTTCATCACCTCACTCTTTCTCCCAGATCTCTTAATTTTAATAACGTTCACTTCTTGCTGTTCGTGATTTTCCAGCAGCTCTTCTTATTACGTAGCTCTCTCTTCCCTCCCTTCCTTCCTTCCTCCCTTCCTCCCTACCTCCCTCCCTCTCCCTTTATTTTGATAATGTCTTGATGTTTTTTTTACCAACAAAGAACGGTTATTCTACCTGAGATTATTTTAATTTTGGTTCATGCAATATCTTTATTATTATTATTATTCAAAACACACATGATACAGGGAGATTTTTGGAGGTGTCTGTGGGAGAGAACACTCAGTTGGTCACGTGACTTGTTTTCTTTATATTGTAATATTGTTTTCGATGTGAGAGTGTTGCAAGTGCGAGCCTGTTGCCGAGCAAGTTTTGTCTTCAAGAACAGGTCAGCCAGGGGTGAAACTGCTGATGATTACCCGTCTTGTGGAATACTAGCTAACTTGTGGTCGTTTTCTTTCATTTTTTTTTTTATTTCTTTCCACCTCTTCGCCATTTTCTTCCGTCATCATCACAAACCCTGCTTCACCCTCCTCTTCCCGTAAGAGGAATCTTCCCTGTGTGAGATCCCCCTCACACATTACCTTCCCAGACTTTAAATCTCATCTTAGCCGCATTCCCTCGGTATCATTGCCCCCCGCTACCCTCCTGTTTCCATCCCTTTCCCTTCCTTCCCCTGCGTCTGCCCCTGTCAGTCCATCTCCCACCCCAGGCCAACTCTATCCACAAGAGAATGCATACTGGTGGTGGTGCTGGGGATTACTGGCAGTACAAATAAATCCACCGAGCTTTAGTTGTGGATGGGGGAGAAGGTACCAGGGACGGGAAGAGTGTTAAAGAAGGGTAGGGAAGTTAAGCTATCATTCCGACAAAGAGAGAGGGAAGGAGGGAGGGAGGACGCAAGGGAGAGAGACAGTAGTGCCAAGGGCAAAAGAAAGGGTGACCGTGGCTCCCAGAGACAAAAATTGCTGCGATTCTCTCCGCTTAAAAGTTGACTAAAGGAGTGGGATGATTGCCAGAATAATGATAGAAGAATTTTCTCCTCAGAACATATATTGATAGAAGAAGCTCCTCTATAGGTCTAAGATTACCGCAAGTCTTCTATCCAAGCCTAAGATTAATATTGGAATCTTTCTTTTCTCTCTCTCTCTCTCTCTCTCTCTCTCTCTCTCTCTCTCTCTCTCTCTCTCTCTCTCTCTCTCTCTCTCTCTTCCTAGGCCTAAGATTGCTACAGTAAGCTCTTGCACTAACTTAGCTCACTGGAAGAAGCTCTTGATTATAGTTTACCGGAAGAAGCTCTTGACTCTATTAGTGTAACATTTTGATTTTGCTCATGGTTCATCTATTTAGCTCTGCTTAAGTGGTCAGTTTAAAGAGTTTCAGTCGTGCCAATATGTTCAGCAGTCTTCACTTGTTCATCCCTACTAACGTGGCTCACGAAATCGTAATAATACGATTGTTAACAAATCAGGGAACGGGTGGGACTTGAATCCACGGCGAGTGTGTTTTAAGACTCGACATGGGTTCAACTCTCAACCGTTCCGTAATTTTTGTTGAAATGTTCAGTCTGGTTCAGTTAGTGTTCAGACGTTCATTGGTGGTCAAGTGTGTTGTGACGGGTATAACAGCACGTGTGTTGTGACGGGTATAACAGCACTTGTGTTGTGCCGGGTATAACAGCACGTGTGTTGTGACGGATATAACAGCACGTGTGTTGAGACGGGTATAACAGCACGTGTGTTGTGACGGGTATAACAGCACGTGTGTTGTGACGGGTATAACAACACGTGTGTTGTGACGGGTATAACAGCACGTGTGTTGTGACGGGTATAACAGCACGTGTTGTGACGGGTATAACAGCACGTGTGTTGTGACGGGTATACACAGGGGCTAAAAAGCGTGTGTTGTGACGGGTATAACAGCACGTGTGTTGTAGACGGGAGGTATAGGACAGCAGCAGTGTGTTGGACAGGTATAACAGCACGGTGTGTTAAATAACACCAAGTGTGTGAAGTAAACACCAAGCGTATGCGTGTTAGGACAGGTAAAACCAAGCATCGTGGGACAGTAAACATGTGTGTGTTAGGACAGGTAAAACACCAAGTGTGTGTGTGTTAGGACAGGTAAAACACCAAGTGTGTGTTAGGACAGGTAAAACACCAAGTGTGTGTTAGGACAGGAAACACCAAGTGTGTTTGGACATAAAACACCAAGTGTGTGTTAGGACAGGTAAAACACCAAGTGTGTGTGTTAGGACAGGTAAAACACCAAGTGTGTGTGTTAGGACAGGTAAAACACCAAGTGTGTGTTAGGACAGGTAAAACACCAAGTGTGTGTTAGGACAGGTAAAACACCAATGTGTGTTAGGACAGGTAAAACACCAAGTGTGTGTTAGGACAGGTAAATTCCAAGTGTGTGTGTGTTAGGACAGGTAAATTCCAAGTGTGTGTGTGTTAGGACAGGTAAAACACCAAGTGTGTGTGTTAGGACAGGTAAAACACCAAGTGTGTGTGTTAGGACAGGTAAAACACCAAGTGTGTGTGTTAGGACAGGTATTTCATCCTATATAGCGATTTTTCAACTCTGTTTAGGTCAAAACGTAGACCAATAAAAAGCCTGACACTGCTACGCGTTTCGGTTAATTGGATTTCCAGCCAATTGATTACTGAAAGGGTTATTAATGCTGCATGTCACCTGTTCATCACCAGTGAAGAATACTTTCACCTCTAGAATTAGAATTAAAATAAACTCTGTCAATATACACTGAGAGACATACACGTTTGTTTATATTCTGCACGTATTTTATATTCCTAGTTCGTCAGTTGCATTCTGACAGGTGTGGAAGGTGTATTCTCTTCCCGTGTTTAGAACGTGAGGGATCAATTCTTTCTCATTGCTTATTTGCAATTAGAGGAGCAGAGCTATGATCTTGGTGTCCCATCTTTGTTGATTAATCCATCTCATTCCATTGTTCTATCCTGTGAAGAAAAATATGGTAATATCCCTTACGCACATCTTTGTTTAAAGTTTAAACGTTGGTTATGTGTGTGTGTGTACGTATATTTACTTACCTATATGTAGTTGCAGGGATTGAGTCTCAGCTCCTGGTCCTTCTCTCAATTAGCCGTTTGCCAGCTGTACTCTCCTTTCCCCGGTAGCCTCGTGTGCTCTGTTTACCTGCTCTTGAAACTATGTATGGAGTCTGCCTTCACCACACCTTCAAGATCATTCCGCTTTCTGATCACCCTGAGATTGAAGAAATACTTCCTGACATCCTCATGGCTCATCTGTTTCCTTAACCTTTAACTTTGCTCGCGTATTTCTGTTTCAAGTCTTAAACAGTCTATCCTTGTCTACCCTCTTAATTTCCTGAGTGTTTTGTATGTTATGTCTCCCTTTGTTCTTCTTTCCTTTAATATCGTTAGATTAATTTCCTTTAGTCTCTTTATAGCTAGTAACCCTTAACATTGAGACTAGTTTAGTTCAATACCTCTATATTTTCTCCAGTTTCTTAACATGCTTTATCAAGTGTGGGTTCCATGCTGGTGCTGCGTATTCTAAGATGTTCCAGACATAATAGGATCTTGTATATGACAGTCGAGATTCCAGAAGGTTACTCTTATATTTAACAGACGAGCGTTGACTCCAGAGATTATTCAGTTGATATGACCCTCTAGCGATGTGCTTGGAACTATGCTCACACCTAGGTCTTTCTCTTTGAGTGAGATGTGCAGGCTCTGTCCCTCGAGTCTGTACTCTGTGTCTGGTTTTCTTGCCCGTCTCAAATTTTCATAATTGTACATTTCCTAGGGTTGAGTTCAAGTAACCACTTATCTAAACAATATTGTAGTTCGTCTCGCCCCACTTCTGTTCCTCATTCTTATATCTGGTATTGACAAGAACCTAAATCACTTTAACGTCCTTTGCTAATAACATCAGAATCTCTGAGTGTGGCATTTACCAAAGACAGCGAATCTTCAAGGGGATAAAACTAAAGTCATACATTAGGCCTCAGAAAACAATTTGACGTTTAACGAGGACAAGATTCAATTTCTTCTCCATGGAAGAATGGAGGAAATGAAGAATGTAGCAGAGTACAGGACAGACTCAAATAATTCAGTAGAGCTAAACTCCCATTCGCATTCAAGGATCACAACAATTTTGTCATTGCTGACACAAGGAAAATGATAGGCTGAATAACTAGAACTTTCAAGACGAGAGATGCTGAGCCAGTGATAATTTTCACGTCATTTGTTCTCTCCAGGCTAGAATACTGTTGTAAACTGACGGCCTCTTTAAAGGCAGGCGAGACTGTTGAGCTGGAACACTACCAAAGAACTTTCACTGCTTATACACTTAGTCAAGCACCTGGACCACTGGGAATGCTTGAAATCCCTTCAACTGTATTCCTTGGAACGTAGGCGAGAAGGTACTTAATAATATGACCTGGAAAATCCTGGAAGAACTGGTCCCAAACCTGAATGCTGAAATCACTCCGTATGACAACAAGAAACATTGAAAAATGGTGCAAAATACCTCCACAAAATAAAACAGGGTTGTGACGATTACGCTAAGAGAAAACTCGTTGAGTGTCAGAGGTCCCCGACTCTTCATTGATATCTCTTCATGCATACGGAGAATTAACAATAAACCTCTGGCGGTAGATAGCGAACTGGATAAGTTTCTCAAATCAGTGCTTGACCAGCCGGGCTGTCGTTCATATGATGGACCACTTGCGGTCAGCAATAACAGCCTAGCTGATCAGGCTTTGATCCTCCAGAAGGCTTGGTCTAGGACCGGGCCGCGACGGCATTGACCCCCAGAAACTTTCAGGTATCTCTAACTTTTCCCTGTCCTCATCACCTTTTATCCTCATTACTTTTACTTCATCGGTAGAAATATATCTTACTCAATCCCATCTGATATGTCATTCACACATGTCAGAAAAAGTGATGCTCTTAATATCAATCCTTGCGGAACACCGCTTGACTCTCATCCCCATTTTGACATCTCTTTCCGAGGAATCACTGTTCCTTTTCCTTATGGCAGTATTTGATTCACCTGAATATATTCAAGTTAATGCCCTAGTCGCTTGTGAAGTACAGTTTCAAATGCCTTTTTGCAGTCCAGAAATGTACACTCTCCCTCCCTTTCTCTTCTCTCTCACTTGTCACTTTGTCATAGATCTTCAGCAGGTTAGTATGACAAAATTTACCATATCTCTCTGTTTATGAATTCACTTCCAAGTGCACTACAACTCTCCTAAATTACCTTTTCCACTAACATATTATGCATGTCAGTGACAATAGTCTGTAGTTCAATGCTTCCTGTCTGTATCTTACCTTAAATGTTGGGGCCACATTAGCTGTCTTCAGATCTCTGGCAAGTGGCCAGTGTTCATTGACATGTTGCAAATCCCAGCTAGTGGTTCAGAGTTCCTGCTTCCTCCCGTAAAATCCACGGTGACAGCTTTGTGTGTGTACTAACCTATAAGTTGTTGCAGGGGGTAGATTCATAGCTCCTGTTCCAACCTCTTCGCTGGTCGCTACTAGGTCCACTCTCTCTTCCAAGAGCCTTATCGTACCTCTTCTTAAAGCTAGGTATGAATCCTACCTCTACTACTTCACTCTCCAGATTCTTCCTAACATCCTTATGACTTATCTGTGTGTATGTGTGTGCGTGCGTGCGTGAGTGCGTGCGTGCGTGAGGAGGGGAGCAAAGATTGATTGCAGAGCGAATCATTAATCTAAGTATATATCACTTAGCGTTAAACTTTGTCAGATTGTGATAACATTCAACTTAAACTGTGTAGGTATAACTAGTTAGTTGTTCTGTATCCTCAGTAACAGACGGAGGTTCGAGCCTCATCCAAACCTCCACAATTCCTTGTGCTGAAAGACCCGGACGTGTTCAGCGCTTCACATATATATTCACAGACTTGCTCTGTATACCCTACCATCTGTGCACTATCTGACAGTCCAACCTTGGAGACATAATACTCTTGTGTTACGAGAACATGCAAGTGGCAGTGCCTTGTATTTGTGTCCTCTCCTCACTCGTATTAGAGTAGACAATTTCCATCTTTAAGTAGATTCAGTAGACACAGGAAATTCGGCAGAATAATGTATTACTCCACTGTAGTTGTGGCGTTCATGCACTGATGTGAATTGAACTGTGTGTCTTCTATAACGGACAAACCATACCATAAAAATCCAGACCGACGCGCTAGCCCAGTGGCTAGAGCGTCGGTCTCGAGTTTTAAGACTCTCTTATCGCGGGTTCTATCCCCGCCCGTGGTATGGTTTGTTTGCAATCGTGTCATTACGATTTCGTGAGTCATTCAATAACAGACGTATGTTCGCTACAAGAACTGTGGAGGAAGGCAAGTTACGCTTCCTGAAGGAAGGTTGGCATTTAAAAAAAACAAAATCAGAAATGTCCCAAAGAACATTAGCTTAATATGTATAATTAAGCTGGTGACGGCGGATTAATTAGTTAAATTAAGAGAAGAAGTCAACCAATTACAAGAGGAAATGGGCATTCTGTTAACGAGGAAGTTGCTGAGGCAGTAAAGAAAGTGCTCTTGTGATCCCTCTCAGGGAGTTTAATGTTTAGAGGAAAACTTGAGTTTTGCGAGCGGTCACCTGCTCCGTTGGTAGTGCATTCAGCTCACACATTGAGTGTCAGTGGTTCGATCTCCGGTACGAGTGGAAACATTGGGAGTGTTTTCTTACACCTGTTATCCCGGTTCACCTAGTAGCAGGTAGGTACCTGGTTGACAGTCGATTAGTGTGGGTCGCATCCTGGGGTATGTGGTAGTATACCTCACATAAGGCTGGGCTTCGAAATGAGCTGAGGTAGGATAACTCTTAACCTGCGAAATTTTTTTTTTAAATAAAAATAAGGTTGCAATAACACTTGGCTAAATGTCGTTCTGTATATGTAAAAGTAGTATAGACTCTCCATCTAGTCTAAACGTGCCTGGAAGTCTCCGCAGAGTTTGGGTGGGTATAGAATAGCTGACTCGTGAGAAACACTTGGAGACCGAGCGGGTCTCCAAGTCTCTCTAACGAGTCAGCGTGGAACTGGAAGAACCTCTGACAAAAACAAGATAAAGTGGACCTGCAAGTCTTTCCGATGAGTCTGAGCGGCTTTAGATGAGAATTCGAGGAGCCTCAAGAGGTCCGAAAGTCTAACGATTCCGAGTGAGTCTGGTGGAACCTTCTCCGATCGTGTTGAGTGGATTTGAGAAACATTTTTTGACTACCCAAAGTGCATCTGGAAACCTCTTTAACAAAATTCAGAAGATCTGGAAGCATCGCGTACGAGGCTGAGCGGGTCTGGAAGCACCTTCGATGATTCTTAGTGGGACTGGAAAAACCACCGACGAACTGGAAATGCCTGAGTGGCTCTGGGAGTGCCTCCAGGGAGCCTGAGAGGCTCTGGGAGTGCCTCCAGGGAGCCTGAGAGGCTCTGGGAGTGCCTCCAGGGAGCCTGAGAGGCTCTGGGAGTGCCTCCAAGGAGCCTGAGAGGCTCTGGGAGTGCCTCCAGGGAGCCTGAGAGGCTCTGGGAGTGCCTCCAGGGAGCCTGAGAGGCTCTGGGAGTGCCTCCAGGGAGCCTGAGAGGCTCTGGGAGTGCCTAGGGCCTGAGGCTCTGGGAGGCCTCAGGGCCTGAGAGGCTCTGGGAGTGCCAACAGGGAGCCTGAGAGGCTCTGGGAGTGCCTCCAGGGAGCCTGAGAGGCTCTGGGAGTGCCTCCAGGGAGCCTGAGAGGCTCTGGGAGTGCCTCCAGGGAGCCGAGAGGCTCTGGGAGTGCCTCCAGGGAGCCTGAGAGGCTCTGGGAGTGCTCCAGGGAGCCTGAGAGGCTCTGGGAGTACCTCCAGGGAGCCCGAGAGGCTCTGGGAGTGCCTCCAGGGAGCCCGAGAGGCTCTGGGAGTGCCTCCAGGGAGCCCGAGAGGCTCTGGGAGTGCCTCCAGGGAGCCCGAGAGGCTCTGGGAGTGCCTCCAGGGAGCCCGAGAGGCTCTGGGAGTGCCTCCAGGGAGCCCGAGAGGCTCTGGGAGTGCCTCCAGGGAGCCCGAGAGGCTCTGGGAGTGCCTCCAGGGAGCCGAGAGGCTCTGGGAGTGCCTCCAGGGAGCCGAGAGGCTCTGGGAGTGCCTCCAGGGAGCCGAGGCTCTGGGAGTGCCTCCAGGGAGCCCGAGAGGCTCTGGGAGTGCCTCCAGGGAGCCCGAGAGGCTCTGGGAGTGCCTCCAGGGAGCCCGAGAGGCTCTGGGAGTGCCTCCAGGAGCCGAAGGCTCTGGGAGTGCCTCCAGGAGCCCGAGAGGCTCTGGGAGTGCCTCCAGGGAGCCCGAGAGGCCTGGAGTGCCTCCAGGAGCCGAAGGCTCTGAGGAGTGCCTCCAGGAGCCCGAGAGGCTCTGGGAGTGCCTCCACGGAGCCCGAGAGGCTCTGGGAGTGCCTCCACGGAGCCCGAGAGGCTCTGGGAGTGCCTCCACGGAGCCCGAGAGGCTCTGGGAGTGCCTCCACGGAGCCCGAGAGGCTCTGGGAGTGCCTCCACGGAGCCCGAGAGGCTCTGGGAGTGCCTCCACGGAGCCCGAGAGGCTCTGGGAGTGCCTCCACGGAGCCCGAGAGGCTCTGGGAGTGCCTCCACGGAGCCCGAGAGGCTCTGGGAGTGCCTCCACGGAGCCCGAGAGGCTCTGGGAGTGCCTCCACGGAGCCCGAGAGGCTCTGGGAGTGCCTCCACGGAGCCCGAGAGGCCTGGCTCACAAGGCTGACTAGGGAGGTGGAGCCTCCACGGAGCGAGGCTCGGAGGCCTAGGGAGGCTAGTCACGGGCCCGAGGCCTGGACTTAATTCCAATTTGTCTGTTGAAGAAATAATTGGAGTAGGAGGGAGAGGAGAGATAATTGGGCAATACAACAGTCGCACTAGTGGAGGTATTGACTTGCTTCCCCAAGTCGACTTATTTGTTAGAGTTTGTACCAAGCCGGAATGTTGAATTTCAATATGGTTATCCTTATGTTGCAACATTGCAATTACTGGGTAATTTCAGCTTATCTCAAAAATAAAAATTATCTTATTTGATTATTTTAATCTATCCTTTCTAAATTAACGAGAGAATTTCGTGAAGCTGATTTTTATGTTAATAACGAGTGTAATTATAATAGCCGTAACTTTACACACAAATTGCTAGTTTGCATAAAAATGAGAAGCAAGAGCCGCGAGAGAGGTGATTAATGTTTTAGAAGTGAGATGGAGGGTGGTAATGTTGAGTGTTCCCACAGGTACGTTGATGGAGACGGTGTACCCACCACCACGGCTGTCAGGTGAGTGTTGGAGAAGTGTACCCACCACCACGGCTGTCAGGTGAGTGTTGGAGAAGTGTACTCACTACCACGGCTGTCAGATGAGTATTGGAGAGGTGTACCCACCACCACGGCTGTCAGGTGAGTGTTGGAGAGGTGTACCCACCACCACGGCTGTCAGGTGAGTGTTGGAGAGGTGTACCCACCACCACGGCTGTCAGGTGAGTGTTGGAGAAGTGTACCCACCATCACGACTGTCAAATGAGTGCTGGAGAAGTGTACCCACCACCACAGCTGTCAGGTGAGTGTTGGAGAAGTGTACCCAACATCACGACTGTCAAATGAGTGCTGGAGAAGTGTACCCACCACCACAGCTGCCAGGTGAGTGCTGGAGAGTGTAATCACCTCACCAACTAGTAATAACAGACTGAAATTGAGGCCAGAGTGGTATTAATATTGCTTTTCACATTTTACCGACCAGATGTGAAACGAAGCAGAGTGACTAGGAACAAAAAATAAGAGAAAGTTTAAATAAAAGAAGACACTGCCAGAATTTTGTTTATGATTATCGTTGTTGAATTAGTGGGTAAAGGTTTAGGTAGTGTAAATCATGTTCCGAAACCAAGAGATAGTAATCCACTGTCTTTAAAATCATTTTCAACTGTTTAGATTAGAGGGAAAATTCTATATAATGGGAAATCGTGTAGCTTAAAAATGTGCAGAAAAAAAAAAATCATTCAAAATTCTCTCAGTTTCGGAAAAAAATGCTGTTTACTTTTTATATATTTTTTAAGCTTTACATAATCCTCCCAAAATTTTCCAAGAACTTCCGAAATTAATTACTTAACAGAAAAAAATAACATGGTTCTATAATGACCAAAATAAAGATCTCCAATGTCCAAATTGTATAGAACAATTATTTTACCAACCGGAAATTATCTTGCTAAAAAATTCATAAATATAGCACTTTAATTAACCAGTGTAAAAAAAAAACCAGGTAAAGTTGACAAACCCTTCATAAACTTTCACTAAATTAAGCTTTTATTTTTTACAATAAGAAATACGGAACTAATGCAGACCAGATTGAAAGACAGACTGAATCAACAGGTACCCATCCTGACAATATGTTTCCTGTTATACATGAAAAATACTCGATGGTCATGTACCTAACCTAAACTCTAACGTCCTGGAGCGAGACACAAGGGAGGTAGTGAGCACCGTAAACAATATAAAGACACAGTACCATGACTTAATACACAAATAACCTGCATAGGAGAATGAGACTTACGACGACGTTTCGGTCCGACTTGGACCATTAACTAGTCACACTAGTTTCATTTTCCTATGTGTGGGTTATTTTTGAAGTGTAGAATATACCTTGTAAAGAACAGGTGTGCACTTACCACAATATCCGGCCTCCAAAACTCTTCAACCTCGGATATAAAAAAAAGTTTTCTCGCAACAAAAGTTAAAGTTTTGTATGACGACATTGGATCATGTGCTGTGCGAAGTGCCTGAGCATTAAGGTTGTGATAGCTGTATGGCTCTGATGGCTGCAGATAGTAATAGCCTGGCTGATCACGTTATTACCAAGAAAATTTGCTCACATGCTGGGTGTAGAACAACTCAAGAAACCTGTTACAAGTATATAACCAAAAACAGGGAAGAACAAAACATTTAGAAAGAATCTTGTTTAAAAAACTGGAACAAATTAGTAAGATGCAGAGAAGAACTGACCTAAATGCAACGACAAGAATCGTTTAATACAGGAAAAGCTAAGAGCTATAAGCTATGGTAAAACAAAAGGCACAACAAGAGCTACATGACTTGTGTAACATGGTATCAAATATTAGAAAGAAAAGCAGAGAAGTTAAAAAATTGACAACCACAGAAAACTAAAACACAGAGATTTAAAAAAAAACAGAGGCAATGCAAAAAGTCACAAATTACTGAAAGAAGCTGTTTAGAGAGACAGCGATAATTAGTTGTGTTGAAAGGGATAAAGTGTTGTTAATTACATCGTACCAAGAGGAAGTAAAACTAATTGGGATGATCACGAAATATGCGAAATATTTTACTATGAGAGCTCACTCAATAAAATACATGTAATAAAATAAGCAAATATAAAAAAAATCGGTCTCTAAAACTCAGGCGAAGGAACAAATTACTAAAAAGAGTCAAGGACGTTAAGAATGTATATAGCTAAGATGTGTCATAAGAAACTTGAGTAAAGTAATAAAGAAAATGGCCAAAACACCGACGGCAACAGTAGGAAAAAAAATGGTTATTGGAGAGTTATAAAACAGACAACCCAAGAGGAGAATAAAAAAATAAATAAAACTAGCTTGGGAAATAAACGAAAAAAATGCGTATTAAAATAAATTGCTGGAGTTATCTTAAAAGTCTAGAGCTAAAGACACTATACAAAATAAAATAATAGCGATCTTAACCGAAATCATCTTAGAGAAACACTTCTTAAAGTTGGATGGATTTAGTTTTTTCCTCGAAAGACAAAAAATCCTCAATGCAAATGATGTGAAACAAATTAAAATGGTCATTTAATAGTGCAGAAGAAAGAAAGGCAGCCAGTCCACACCAGTCCACACATAGTAACTCTAAAAACGTGTAGACACAGCAGACCTTTATTCTAAACAACGTTTCGCAACTTAAGAACATAAAGAGTACTGCAGCAAGCCTACTGGCCCATTCTAGGCAGGTCTAAATCACATTCGCTTAAGGAAACAGCACTGCTGTAGGCCTACTGGCTTAAGCTGGACAGGTCTGACTTATACCCACCACCACCACCATCCACTCATGTACTTGTCTAACCAACAGTTACACGAGGGCAAATGTCTTCGCTGGGTCATGACACAGGCGGGGTCCCCCAAGGATCAGTACTTTCTCAAGTAATATTTAAATTTACATAAATGATTTAATAGAGAAACAAAAATAATAAAAGAATGTTTACATGCGACGCAAAAATCCCATGAAAAATAAGAAATGAAAAATACTGTAAATCTTTTACAGACAGAATGGGTTATATTAAACAAATGGAGACACAAATAGATGAATGAAATTAATTCAGATAATCAAGTGATATAACCTGTTATCGCTTTTTTTCTAATTTATATAAAAACCTGTTGCACAAAATATAATTTTTAATGAAGGTTTGCTCTGTGTCTTCGATTCTCTGTTATTTTAGATAGTGCATATTGCAAAGTATGAAGCATGGAAGGAAGAGTAAAGACACAAGAGATCAACTAGACTACAAGAAAGGAAAACAAGTTGATCCAAGTACAGTGGACCCTCGGTTTTCGTTCACCTCCATAATCGAACAATTATGTAAGTGTATTTTCGTAAGTGCTTTTGTAAGTGTATTTTTGGGGGTCTGAAATGACTAATCTAATTTACATTTGTCCTTATGGGAACAAATTCGTTCGGTAACGGCACTCAAACAGCATTCTGGAAAACATTTTCAACGAAAACCGAGGGTCCACTGTATTTCAGAGAAACTAAATGGAAGGAAATCTGGCAGACAGTTCTTCGAAAAACAGAACCAAATAAAAATGTGTCAGCAGTATGAAATTGAAAGTCATGAAAATAGAAGAGAAAAATAAAACCAAAACGCGATAATGTCTGGACCCAGAAACTTGAAAAACATTCGGACTCTTCCCCCAAAAATATAAAATAAAGTTAGGAGAGAAGAAAGATTCTTTGAAATATGTATAAATGATAAACAAGTCTGAAAGAAATTCACAGTTAAAATTAGTGAAAATAAAGCTAAAATAATAAACCAAAATACAAAATATCAAAGATGGTAAAAGTCGCCATAACAAAGGAGAAATATGGTAAACTATTCGCAAATTTCAGAGTGGATTCAGAGGTAACTTAATGTGGAGATCAATCTCCCTTTATCATCCCCACCATAACTAGTTCATCTGGAGGTCGTTGTAATACACAACGATGAGGTAAAGACACTACTATTGAATATTTATGTATAAAAAAAACATTGAACGAGATGAGATATCACTTTGGGTTTGTTTAAAAAAAATGTGCAGTAGAACGGAGCTACCCACGGAGGAATATACTGAGGGGGTTTCAATACAAGTTAGTAAACTAACGAACAAGTTGAAATTAGGAAATTAAGAGTGACTTAATAAGGTTAATTTTTTCCCCTATGCCACGTTTCTTTTGGAAGATTCTGAAGGGAAGTTGGAAAGGTTGGCATATGAATTTTGAAAGGTATGCAAAAGGAGGAAATTAAAAGTAAACATAGGAAAGAGCAAGGAGATGAAAGTAACAAAAAAATCAGGTAAGGAGAGATTGGATATCAATTGGAAGGAGGGAGTATGGAGGCAGTAAATGTGCTCATAAATTTGGGAGTGGACTTGTAGACGGAGGGATCTACTAAAGATGAGGTGAACCATAGAAATGACGAGTAAGAAAAGGTGTGTGGTGCATTAAGGCGTATCTGGAGACAAAAAAAATTATTCATAAAGGCGAAAGGGAATGTTCGAGACACTGATAGAATGATTCTGAAAGTGTTTCTTCTTTTCACGGATCACCTTACTCTCTTGGAAGACTACCGATGTATTAAAAAAAGGAACTGGAGTGTTTAAATAGAAAGCCTGTGTCGCTGACGAGCATTGTTTTCAAAACTCTAAGAAAGGTTATTAATGAACAGAGGATAAAATAGCTTGAGAATGAAAAAAAATGCGGTTTCAGATCAGCAAATTCAATTATATGAGATTAACAATGCATTTGCTTACATTTAAAAAAAAAAAAACTTTCATTGGCTACAAAATAGAGAAGGAATAAAAATAAAATAATTAAAGTGGAAAGGAGATTTTACGTATTTCTGCAAGAATACCAAGAGTTATAAGGGCATATACGTCTATGTTGGGTAATGGCACCACTGGGGTCCCACATACATCAGTACCTTCCCAAGTAATATTTCAAATTTATATAAATGAGTAATTAGAGAAATAAAAACAAGAATGTTTACATGCAGCTCAAAAAATCACTATATAAAACAAGAAATAAAAACTACTGTAAATCTTTTTTCAGAAAGAATTGGTTACATTAAACAAATAGGGAGACGAATGATAAAATGTAATGCAGATAATCTTGTAATGTAAATGAGAAAATGGACAGACAGGACAGAGAGATCTAGGAATGCTGATAGTTAAGATTGTCACCGGAAGATAACATAGATACAACGGAAACTCATGAGCTATACTAATAATCTTGTTAGGTAAAAGGACAAAAGTGCAATTAATGTGACATTTTATTGTGGCAACGTTTCGCTCTCCAGGAGCTTTATCAAGCCGTTACAAACAATACATGTATACAGAGGGTATGTATAGGCTTAGTGATGTGTAGTACTAGTGGTAGTAGTAGTAGTAATAATAGTATTAGTTATAGTAGTAATATTAGTTGTAGTAGTAATATTAGTTGTAGTTGTAGTAGTAATATTAGTTGTAGTAGTAGTAGTAATATTAGTTGTAGTAGTAGTAGTAATATTAGTTGTAGTAGTAGTAATACATGTGGTAGAACATAAGAACAATCAACTTGCACATGAGTAATCGTCACAATGGTCTTCATATATATATATATATATGGCTTAGGCAAACCTGAACAATCATTCGCCATATGAAAACCAAAAGATAATATGTAGCTGTGTCCATACCTAAACTAAAATATAGATAAAAAAATTACAAAAATATGATAAAAAATTGACTAACAGGGCCAAAAAAATGTGAATTGCGAAAAAAGACCGGAAAAAAAAATTAAATCATTTTTTGAAAGGAGGAAAGTTATAATACTCAGGGAAGCGATAAGCCTGTTGAGCTTGCAACCCTCAGAGGGAATAGTAGG
>WNWK01001008.1:162500-245000 GCA_009830355.1 Cherax destructor | reverse complement strand
ATCTCATTAAACGGTAACATCAAATAACTACTATTAAGCAGTAATGGCCTAGTTAGTCAGGATGCTGGTGTTGGAGGCTTCCAGGCAGCTGTAGGCACCGTAATCCCGCTGGTGGGGAACACGTTGAAGGAACTTGGAGACTGATATCTGTCGGTAATTCTTCGTGTATTTAAACGGAGGGTGTTGAAAAGACTTGGACCCTTCTGGTTTATTAAGTTATCTCTTAGTGTACTTATTGCATCCCCCATTCTCATAGGTGTCATTTCTGCAATATCTATTACGACTCCTACAATCGTAAGGGTAATCTAGAGGGTAAAAGTGTATTCATGGGGAAGTGATACATTCAGTGTTAACAACATCTGGGGAATAGGTAATCAGTTTTAATCCGAGGAAGGGAAAGTTAGCTTCAGTTCATTAGATGAAAACCCCCTAAACAGTAGTCATGTCCCATGAGGTGAGATGCAAAAATATCACTGTTTTTTGGAAGTCAGGTCATTCAGCATGGTTACTCCAGCTCTCATACATTTCTAATAACAGACAGGTTTGTTTGTCTATTTCTTTTGTTTACTCGGTTCAGGTTTTACTTCTTAAAATTGTTTTTTTAGAGCTTACATTTCCTGGATTAACATCGCTTTCTGTTGCTCATCAATGTTTCAAAACTAAGATTTTTATAATTAGGACCCCATAAGATATATAACACAGTTTCACTGTAAAGCTTCTTTCTGATAAAATAGTTATGTTCTTACTTGATAGTTTCAGTTGCTGGCAGCGCTTTTCTGCACACCTGTATCAACGCCAGTACTACCTTATATGACCCAGATTTTGTGATCCTTGGTTCCCAACTCTACTGCCTGATGTGTCCCAAATTTTGTAATCCTGGGTTCCCAACTCTACTGCCTGATGTGTCCCAAATTTTGTAATCCTGGGTTCCCAACTCTTTCTTCCCACCCAGACATATGTACTCTTATCTTTTTATGTGAACAAGAGAAAGCTTGACGTGCAATGTTTTGCATATTTGACTCTCTCTGTCGCATACGGTATTTTATGTGAACTCCAATGGTGATTCTGACCATCTTGTATAACAGGTGACTCATGAACTGAAGCACAGATGTGCCACTGCATGATAGCTTTTAAACATATCTAGGAAGTGACACTATAATTTTTTTTATTAACACATCAGCCGTTTCCCACCAAGGCAGGGGGCCCTAAAAAGAAAAACTTTCACCACCATTCACTCCATCATTGCCTTGCCAGAGGCATGCTTACACCAATTATAAAACTGCAACATTAACACCCCTCCTTCAGAGTGCAGACACTGTACTTCCCATCTCCAGGACTCAAGTCCGGCCTGCCGGTTTCCCTGAATCCCTTCATAAATATTACCTTGCTCACACTCCAACAGTACGTCAAGCCCTAAAAACCATTTGTCTCCATTCGTTCCTATTTAACACGCCCACCTATGCTTGCTGGAAGTCCAAGCCCCTCGCACACAAAACCACCTTTACCTCCTCCCTCCAACCTTTCCTAGGCCGACCTCTACCCCGCCTTCCCTCCACTACAGGTTTATACACTCTCGAAGTCATTCAATTTTGTTCAACCCTCTCTACATGTCCGAACCACCTCAACAACCCCTCCTCAGCCATCTGGATAATAGTTTTGGTAATCCCGCACCTCCTCCTAATTTCCAAACTACGAATTCTCTGCATTATACTCACACCACACATTGCCGTCAGATACGACATCTCCACTGCCTCCAGCCTTCTCCTTGTTGCAACATTCACCACCCATGTCTCACACCCATATAAGAGTATTGGTATAACTATACTCTCATACATTCCCCTCTTTGGCACTATAACAACTATCAAAATAAGAAAAGTCTTAGTGAACTACATTAAGAGCCACACACCTCAACCTGCCCCCAGGCTCATAACTTGTCACATAATGCACAGTAAAATCTTACTTAGGGTATAAGCACGAGAGTCTATAAATACTATACTTACTTAAATAAAATTTATATATAAGTTAATATTTTAATATGAAATAATGTTTATATCTCTCATCTGTTTAACATTTTGCTTATTTGGGAATGAAGCAAAAATAAACCTTTCGAGAATGACAGACTCGCTGAATTACTCTTAAGATTAATTAAACCAAATTTGACATAGACAAGAAGCAAACAATGTTAATTTAAACAATGTGATCTTGAAGAAACTGAGAAGGTTCAAGGAAACCATCGTTCATCCCCTCCAGGAAGACTACTCTGAGATGTGTTGAGACAAGTTTAGGTCTCAGAACACTGCGAGCGTTGTTTAGGTCTCAGGACACTGCGAGCGTTGTTTAGGTCTCAGGACACTGCGAGCGTTGTTTAGGTCTCAGGACACTGCGAGCGTTGTTTAGGTCTCAGGACACTGCGAGCGTTGTTTAGGTCTCAGGACACTGCGAGCGTTGTTTAGGTCTCAGGACACTGCGAGCGATGTCTTGACCTGGGGATGGAATTAGTGTTCATCATTACGTTCACTGTATTGTGTGTTGACCTTTTACTAGCTACTTAAACACTTGTTAGAGAATAGCTGAAGCTAATAAGTGGCAGTTTAAAGACACTTTAACGAGGGAAAAGTTATTATTTGTTTCTCCCAGAGTGGGGCTTTATGAAGTTCCGAGGTCGATACAAACCCACTGTAGGCAAAACGTCGTAAAATAGAGGGTTTTCCCTGTTGTAATGCGCCTTTGAATTCCTATTTGAATTCTTTTACTTTACAACTTCAATTCTTCCAGCAAGGAAGAACAATGACGTCCAGCAGAACTGCAGGTTCTCGCATATTTCATACCTTTTTTTTTTTTAGCTCCGAAAGGCGATCGACCATGGTCTAAAATGAGTATGTGTTTACTGTTGTGTGGGCAGGGGGCAGTATGAGTTAGGTGAAGACTCGTTAGCAGGGGCAGTATGAGTTAGGTGAAGACTCGTTAGCAGGGGCAGTAGGAGTTAGGTGAAGACTTGTTAGCAGGGGCAGTAGGAGTTAGGTGAAGACTTGTTAGCTTAGGCAGTAGGAGTTACGTGAAGACTTGTTAGAAGGGTTTGCAGGAGTTAGGTAAAAACTTGTTAGCAGGGGCAGCAGAAGTTAGGTGAAGACCTGTTAGCAGGGGCAGGATGAGGCTGGTAAAGGGTGATGTGCAGTGTTGTATACTGAAGGTCACTATGACGAGGGAAGTAGTTTTCACTCAGTTTTATGGCGATGGAGGAAAATGCTCACTTAATTTGATGGCGTTGGAGATAATTTTTGTATTAGCGAAGCGAGATATAATGAGTCTGAGTAATATGTTGTTAGGCACGTCGTTCCTTGTCCCCATACCAATCCCCTTCCACTACCCTACCTTTTTCCCTGCCTGTTGCCCCCCCCTCCCCATCGGCCTGTCTTTGACTCCCTGCCCGTCCCTCACCCTATCCTCACTGGATTTCTTTCAACCCTCTCCCTCTTACCAGGACTTACCACCTCTCATTTAGTCTCTTCTTATCCCAAGAGTTATCCCCTCCCAATACCACTTCCCAATACCCCTTCACCAAACGTTGCCTCGCTCTCCCATAACGTCACCTCTACCGATTCCTCTTCGCTGAAATCGCCAAGACCTCTGGGGAAAAAGCGTTTGACGAATAGTCAGAAAGTACCAGGTTCGATTCCCCGACCCAACCTGTACTCATCCAGCAGTACAGACAAGTATTCTGCACTGCTCATCCCGCAGTATAGTTATATACGCAGAGTAGTGACACGGGTAACACGTATTTTAGAGTAAGACTTTATTTTAGATTTTTTCTCACAATCAGATCTAAAGTCTTGATCTACATTACGTATTTTAATACCCACTTGTACTCTGTGATATACCTTTCACCAATTTCGAGGTCCTATCTACCCCCGCAGCCAGGGGCCAAGCTTCTGTGGTAACCACTTTGTTCCCCAGGCTGTTAGTGATAGCGGCTTGAAGCCTCACATGGTTGATCAGGTACTTGCTGGCGAGTGTTAATATACTTTTGTGGAGAGGGGGAACTGTTTTTTTTATATAATTCCATATAAAAATGTGAAAAGCTCCAGTCCTGCTGAAGATGTGAGAAGCATCAGTCTTGTTGGAAGTATTTCTTATGTTCTTAGGTTCTTATAAAGTACCCTACAGTGTTTTGTGTATTATAATTAAAAAAATTCCATAGCCTCTGCCTGACCACTCTCAATACCCTTACTCCTCCTCCCATGTATATTATGTTATTTTTCTGGCGATGACTACTTTTTAACGACACCTGTCCTTCTCCTACCAAGATAGCGTGACCCATAAATGGAAAAACAGTGACCAACATCTTAGTCACTTCTTTATTTGATTGTTGAAGCCTGCTGAGCAGGCTAAACGTTTCGACCATAAAATACCCAACTATTGCTCGCGTGTCTTACTCATCTAGCTAATAGTTGTCTTGATGGAAGTATCCACATATCACACATTAAATTACTCTCAGAGTCCCAGCTTCCTCCTACGTCCTTCAGAGTGTGGGTACTGTACTTCCCACCTCCTGACTCCTGTTCACCTAACCTGTGTTTTCTGTTTATATATATATATATATATATATATATATATATGTATATATATATATATGTATAGATCTCTCACGCTCCAAAGCACGTCAGATCCACGTATAAACACTTAGATCAGATGAGACACACTTACACGCCTGCTTAAACTAGTCTGCAACACTTCTCTCTCTTCTCTCTCTCTCTCTTTTCTTTCTTCCTCCTCTCCCTCTTCTCTTTTTCTCACTCTATCTCTCTCTCTTCTCTTTTTTTTTTCTCTAATTTTTTTTTTCTCTCCAACCTCCTCTCCTCCCTTCAGACCCTTGTGGAATGTCCAACAGTCACCACCTTTCAGTCCACCTTGGAATTATACATCCTCTTGGCTAACCAGTTCTGCTTCATCAATTGTAAATGATCAAGCCATCACAACCACCCTGCCTCTGCTCTCTACATTAGGCCTTTAAAATAACCACTCCGTCTTCTAATTTTCTTTTACCCTTTGTGTGGAATAGGCTTTTCTGAGAGATGGTAATTATCGCATAATAACAACTCAAGCTGCGCAGGAACAAAATATCTCGATTCCAGTAGCTACTCACTCCATAATGGAATGCCCGACGATATTCTCATCTGCATGTAGAGGCTGGCAAATTGCATTACTTCATGATGTATCCCACAGTGAGTAGTGGAGTGTGGCAATGAAACAGCTAGCCTTTGCTTCTACAATGTAATTATCATGCAGAATAGCGTAGTAGTACACTGTGGGGTCTTCCCTCTCTGTAGCAATTATGTAGAATAGAGGAACCACACACTGCGAGTGTATCCACTTTTAACATTAACCTCATCACAGCCTCCTGTTCACCCTCACCCCCTCCCCACCTCAACCTGTCCACTATCACCCCCTCCCCATCTCAACCTGTCCACTATCACCTCCCCACCTCAACCTGTCTACTATCACCCCTCTCCATCTCAACTTGTCCACTATCACCCCCTCCTCACTTAAACCTGTCCACTATCACCCCTCCCACCTCAACCTGTCCACTATCACCCTCCCCACTTAAACCTGTCCTCTCCACCATTCCCAGCCATCCTGTCCACCCCACCCCATATCCAACCCAGCCTGTCCACCTTCACTCCCCACCTCAGCCTTCCCCACTCCCCGACCTTAGCCTTCCCCACTCCCCTCCTCAGCCTTCCCAACTCCCCACCCCAGCCTTCCCCACTCCCTCCTCAGCCTGTCCACCTTCACTCCCCACCTCAGCCTTCCCCACTCCCTCCTCAGCTTGTCCACCTTCACTCCCCACCCTAGCCTTCCCCACTCCCCTCCTCAGCCTGTCCACCTTCACTCCCCACCTCAGCCTTCCCCACTCCCCACCTCAGCCTTCCACTCCCCACCAGCCTTCCCACTCCCTCCTCAGCCTGTCCACCTTCACTCCCACCTCAGCCTTCCCCACTCCCCACCTCAGCCTTCCCATCCCCACCCCAGCCTTCCCCACTCCCTCCTCAGCCTGTCCACCTTCACTCCCCACCTCAGCCTTCCCACTCCCACCTCAGCCTTCCACTCCTCACCCAGCCTTCCCCACTCCTCCTCAGCCTGTCCACCTTCACTCCTCCTCAGCCTTCCCTCCCCACCTCAGCCTTCCCCACTCCCCACCTCAGCTTCCCCACTCCCCACCTCAGCCTTCCCACTCCCCACCTCAGCCTTCCCTACTCCCCACCCTCAGCCTTCCCCACTCCCCACCTCAGCCTGTCCACCTTCACTCCCACCTCAGCCTTCCCCACTCCCACCCCAGCCTTCCCCACTCCCTCCTCAGCCTGTCCACCTTCACTCCCCACCTCAGCCTTCCCCACTCCCCACCCAGCCTTCCCCACTCCCCACCTCAGCCTTCCCACTCCCCACCTCAGCCTTCCCCTCCTCACCCCAGCCTTCCCGACTCCCCTCCTCAGCCTGTCCACCTTCACTCCCACCTCAGCCTTCCACTCCCCACCCCAGCCTTCCCACCCCTCCTCAGCCTGTCCACCTTCACTCCCCACCTCAGCTTCCCACTCCACCCCAGCCTTCCCCACTCCCCACCTCAGCCTGTCCACCTTCACTCCCCACCTCAGCCTTCCCACTCCCCACCCCAGCCTTCCCACTCCCCACCTCAGCCTTCCCACTCCCCACCTCAGCCTTCCCCACTCCTCACCCCAGCCTTCCGACTCCCTCCTCAGCCTGTCCACCTTCACTCCCCACCTCAGCCTTCCCACTCCCCACCCCAGCCTTCCCCACTCCCTCCTCAGCCTGTCCACCTTCACTCCCCACCTCAGCCTTCCCCACTCCCCACCCCAGCCTTCCCCACTCCCCACCTCAGCCTGTCCACCTTCACTCCCACCTCAGCCTTCCTCCCCACCCCAGCCTTCCCACTCCCTCCTCAGCCTGTCCACCTTCACTCCCCACCTCAGCCTTCCCACTCCCCACCCCAGCCTTCCACTCCCCACCTCAACCTTCCCCACTCCCCACCTCAGCCTTCCCACTCCCCACCCCAGCCTTCCCCACTCCCCACCTCAGCCTGTCCACCTTCACTCCCCACCTCAGCCTTCCCCCTCCTCACCCCAACCTTCCCACTCCCTCCTCAGCCTGTCCACCTTCACTCCCCACCTCATCCTTCCCCACTCCCACCCCAGCCTTCCCCACTCCCCACCCCAGCCTTCCCACTCCCACCCAGCCTTCCCACTCCTCTCAGCCTGTCCACCTTCACTCCCCACCTCAGCCTGTCCACCTTCACTCCCCACCCCAGCCTTCCCCACTCCCCACCTCAGCCTGTCCACCTTCACTCCCACCTCAGCCTTCCCCACTCCCCACCCCAGCCTTCCCCACTCCCCTCCTCAGCTTTCCACCTTCACTCCCCACCTCAGCCTGTCCACCTTCACTCCCCACCTCAGCCTTCCCACTCCCCACCTCAGCCTTCCCCACTCCTCACCCCAGCCTTCCCCACTCCCCTCCTCAGCCTGTCCACCTTCACTCCATCATCACCACAGTCTATTCTCATCCATCACCTAAGATAACTAAGTAATTAAATATCTCGACTCTTTACCTGAGGTACTCAAGATTTTCTCGAGAAAACTCTACAATTTTTATATTGTCACTTACACTCTGCACTACGAATCCAAACCTTTTTCTAAGAAGAATAGGCTAATTTTCACAGTCAGAAACCGATAAGCAATTTAGCTCGTGGAAGTCACAATCAAGAATGGCTTCAGAAGGCTTCTTGCTCGTCCCAATAGTTGCTTGAACATTTTCCTGACTGATGTTCACCAACGTTGAAAATTTGAAGCCGATCGGGTCAGGCGTTCTGAAATAATAAAGGAAAATCTTGGAGGAAGAAAAATAGTTTCTGCCTGTTGGGGAAACCTAGCATAATAAATGTAGATAAATGAGATACTTTTGAAAAATATTTGGGAATCTTTATTCGGGAAACGTTTCGCCTGACGGTGGTTTCTTCAGTCCAATACAGAGAAAGGTGGAAGATGAGGAGGAGTTTGAGGTAATCAGTCCCTCATCCTGGAGTCGATGTGTTCAATCCATCAATTTTGTCTCATTTATCAACTTGTCGGATTTGTAAATCATTTATATTTATAATGTTACATTTAATATACAGACATTTACATATTCTTATTGGTAATTCCCTCTTATAACGAATTCAAATTTAGTCAGGTAAATTTGAAGCAAATCTTGTCATATGAATATTGTTGGAATATATTTGTAGGACGAGATTTGTAATAGCAACAGAGAGAATGAAGAGATTATAAATGGTATTGAAAATTCATTAAGTATCTCCCAGACTGAGAGAACCTACAGTGGTCGGATTGTTTCTTTCTTTCTCCGGTCTTTTCCAGTTTTTTAGTTTGGCATCTTTAGAACTCCATTTCTGATCGGCTTTAAACTTTCATCGTTTTTGTATTGTATTTAGAAGGAAGTTTGGATTGTTACTGGGATGAGTATATGGTAATTTGTCCTTTTTTTTTATAAGTACAAATACAGCAGCGGTGTCCATGCGATAACTTGATGGACATCAAATTTTCATCCCCCCCCCCCCTCGGCTTCTCTTATCTGGGAGCTCCTGGAAGGCCATATCTTAAAAAAATATATATAGAAAAAAAGATTTATAGGATTGTTGAGACTTTGAAACGAAACATAACTTTGAAAAGAAAAATGAAATATGTTGAAAACTCGAGTTTTTTTTTTTTTTTAAGTTTTAAAAGTTGAAGGAGACATTGAAGAGTTGCTTGATGTTGTTGTTTTATTAACGTTAAATACTCGAGTAGAGTTATTTTTTTCTTCCAGTGTTTTCGTGTGATAACTTCTAAGCGACTATTCTGATTGACTTTATAGCTTTAGCGGAAGGTTTTGACTCTTATTGGAGTATGTAGGTGCTAAATATTTATGCAAATCAAGCTGTTTCCGTGCGAT
The DNA here is from genome assembly GCA_009830355.1 of Cherax destructor. Lineage (NCBI taxonomy): Eukaryota > Metazoa > Arthropoda > Malacostraca > Decapoda > Parastacidae > Cherax > Cherax destructor. Next base: position 236,006 of record WNWK01001008.1, on the reverse strand, counting down.
ATTGAGAACATTCTGATGCTTCAATTTTTCAGTACAGGTCTATACTGCTTTAAAGAAAGTTCAAAATATTGTAAGAGTATGGAGATGCCGGTTTTCAAATTTCATTTTAAAATTGTAGTTTTTTTTTTCCCTGCGTTATGCCTTGAGGATGAAACTTCTGAGTAACTTCAAACTGTTAAGTGCCACTGTTAATCTCAGAATAAGAATGGGATTATAAGTGGGCTGTGTACGTCCTATTTTGCCAGTTTTACTGAACAAGGATGGTGGCTTCAGTGTGATGACTAAAGAATGCTAATTAATATTGATTTTAAACATTCACTGCCGGTGTATCATACTCGGTAGAACGATTGCTGTATAAGATCAATTTGCCAGATTTATTAAAGAAATTGGGCTATTAATCTCTCAGTATAACATTTGAATGATTTTTCTAATCCACTTCAAATTTTCAACTATGATATTTAACTGCATTAGAACCTGTACTGTTCCTTTTGTGAGCATTGAGATAGAGGGGGCTGGGTGTAGCCCCCGAAACAACTCTAGTTTAAAACATGTCGCTAGGAAGACCAGGCGTTCTTTCTAAACTTCATAAGAGACGAACATGAATTACAACATCTTCTCGAGGGAACATGAAGACAGGAGATGAGGAGGAGGTGACATCAGTCGAGTCACGATGTTTTCTTCCGAATACTTTGATGTTTTGGCTGTATATTCTACCAAATTGAACTTCAAATATTAGAACGCATTTTTTGTTTTCATTTAGATCCAGCATTTTCATTTGTATATTTTCAGTAATTTATATCATTATAATTATTACTGCCTTGTTTATTTCACGAATATGAATTTAATTATGGCAAACTGGTGAGTTTGCTTCATCGCGCCCGCTGAAGGTTGAATAAAAACGGCGTTTGACAGGCAACATAGCGGGCACAGTTGAAGTGTCACTCCTCATGTCACCCACACACTGTCATGTTAAAGGTCAGTGCCACTTTAACTGTCATGTTGAAGGTCAGTGCCACTTTAACTGTCATGTTGATGGTCATTGCCATTTCAGTTTTGTTGACGGTCATTGCCACTTCAGTTATGTTGACGGTCAGTGCCACTTTAACTGTCATGTTGGCGGTCAGTGCCACTTCAGTTAAGTTGACGGTCAGGGCCACTTTAACTGTCATGTTGACGGTCAGTGCCACTTCAGTTATGTTGACGGTCAGTGCCACTTTAACTGTCATGTTGGCGGTCAGTGCCACTTCAGTTAAGTTGACGGTCAGGGCCACTTTAACTGTCATGTTGACGGTCAGTGCCACTTTAATTGTCACGTTGACGGCCAGTGCCACTTTGTCATGTTGGTCAGTGCCACTTCAGTTGTCATGTTGACGGTCAGTGCCACTTATGTTGACAGTAAGTACCACTTTATCAGCATGTTGACGGTAAGTGCCACTCCAGCTGTCATGTTAACGGTCAGTGTTACTTCAGTTGTCATGTTAACGGTAAGTGCCACTTCTACTGTCATGTTGACGGTAAATGTCACTTCAGCTATCACTATTGACGGTAAGTGCCGCTTTAATAACCATGCTTAAAAAAAAATACCACAAAATGTTTGTACAGTGGCAACATTTTTCACGTGATAATTTTTCAAATGCAATTAATTCATTTAATTTCGTATTTTTGTTTGGTATTTAACACTGATTTAAATAGAGATATAGAGAGAACATGCAGATAAACACAGTGAAAAAGAACAATGACAAGTTGATATGTATAAAATATGATGCGAGTAAGGTATTATGTTTTGAAAAGCTGGGCACTTTGACAGATGCCACGTTGACGGGTGCCACACTGACGAGTGCCACACTGACGGGTGCCACACTGATGTGTGGCACCCATCAGTGTGGCACCCACACTGATGGGTGCCACACTGATGTAAACCCACAGTATCTGCACCATTTTTTGAGCCTACTAAAACAAATACGAATACCCAAATTTAAGATTACGATATTCGACATACAGACATAATACCCTGAAGTGTAACGAATGAAATATTATGATTAATCGACATCCAGGTAATATTATACACTGGAAGTCGATCGTAACAATAGAGAAACTTTCTCCCCCCCCAAAAAAAAAAAAAAAAAAAAACTAAATGCAATGAAAGAAAATGAAAGCGTTTTCGTAGGGAACTTGAAAGTTCCTTCAGTTAGTTTCTGATCAGCCTGTCTGTGGCTTATACGGGACTGCCGGCTGCTAGCACCAATAGCTTGACTAATGAGCATACATGAACCTGGTCTGGGACCGCTTTGCCTAGGTGATGACTCCCGTGATAGGTAGACATACCGACAATACCAGGATATGTAGATGGGATGAAATGTTGAGACACGGTGCCCTTGACAGCTATAAATATGCTATTTTGGTAGTAATTTGATTTGTTGAAAGCTATAAATATGCTATTTTGATGGTAATTTGATTTGTTGAAAGTTATAAATATGCTAATTTAACAGTAATTTGATTTGTTGAAACCTACAGCTGTGTATTTTGACAGTAATTCGATTTGTTGAAAGCTATAAGTACGTTAATAGTAATTCGATTAGTTGAAAGCTAAAATTATGCTATTTTGAGAGTAACACTGTAATTATTCGTCCATACTTAAATTATGCTTTTGAAATTTACACATATAATGATAATTACCATTATGGGAGTAAGTTAACTACGTAATTGATGAAAGTTAAGAAAAAATAAAAGTAAACAAAAAAAATCAAATGAAAGTTACAAAAAAAGTGAAAGATTGGTTTTTAATGAAATAATATTAAGAAAGGGATGAATTAAGTTAAAGGGAGGAAAAAAGTAAATGAGGAGGGTAGGTTGACTGAGAAAGGAAGATTAAGGGACGAGGGAAGATAAGAGTGAGAGATAAGGTAGAGGGAGAGAGAGGTAATGTAGGAGTAGGAGAGAAGATAGATGAGAATATAAAGGGAGTAGGAGGGAAGACAGGAGTAGGAGGGGAGGTAGACAGATGAGGGAAAGTACTGAAAGTCGATAAATTGGATACAGTAGACGAGATAGAAAGGTGAACGAAAAGGGAAGAGGCCGAAAGGGGCAGAGGAAGGAGGAAAATAGGGAATGAGAGGTAGAGGGAGGAAGAAGAGGGAAAGAGAAGTAGAGGGAGAAAGGAAGGGGAAAGGAGAAGTAGAGGGAGGAGAAAGAGCGAAACCAGGATAGGTAGAGGGAGGAGAAAGAAGAGGGAAGGAGTGATAGAGGGAGGAGGAGGAGGATAATGATGTAAGAGCAGCCTGACAGATCTGCGGGACAGGAGAGGTTACTAGTGAAATGTATAGTAAAATATATGCAAATAAGAAACAAAACTTACACGTGATTCACGAAGATTTAAAAAGTAAATACAAACTTCCATGTTTGTGTGTGTGTGTGTGTGTGTGAAATTGCATGCAAATACTCATGCATACATGTATGAACACTTCTGATTATACTTGCCATCATACGTAGTTGTACACTTCTGGTGTTCGTGACATAATTAAGGCAAGTCACACGAGTCTGTGATAACGTCAGCCATTACCACTCGTCGCATGACGACCACCAACCCGGGGAAAAGGGAATTACGACATGACGTGAGGCTGTAATTTCATTTGTTGCTGGTAATTACTCCCTCACAGCACCCCCTCCACCATCACATGATTTCACTCGTACCATCACATGACTTCACTCCTACCATCACTTGACTTCACTCCTACCATCACATGACTTCACTCCTACCATCACATGACTTCACTCCTACCATCACATGACTTCACTCCTACAATCACATGATTTCACTCCTACCATCACATGACTTCACTCCTACTATCACATGACTTCACTCCTACCATCACATGACTTCACTCCTACCATCACTTGACTTCACTTCTACCATCACATGACTTCACTTCTACCATCACATGACTTCACTCCTACCATCACATGACTTCACTTCTACCATCATTTGACTTCACTCCTACCATCACATGACTTCACTCCTACCATCACTTGACTTCACTCCTACCATCACTTGACTTCACTCCTACCATCACTTGACTTCACTCCTACCATCACATGACTTCACTCCTACCATCACTTGACTTCACTCCTACCATCACTTGACTTCACTCCTACCATCACTTGACTTCACTCCTACCATCACTTGACTTCACTCCTACCATCACATGACTTCACTCCTACCATCACTTGACTTCCTCCACCACACTGACTTCATCTACCATCACTTGACTTCATCCTACCATCACTGACTTCACTCCTACCATCACTGACTTCAATCCTACCATCACTTGACTTCACTCCTACCATCACATGACTTCACTCCTACCATCACATGATTTCACTCCTACCATCACATGATTTCACTCCTACCATCACATGACTTCACTCCTACCATCACATGACTTCACTCCTACCATCACTTGACTTCACTCCTACCATCACTTGACTTCACTCCTACCATCACATGACTTCACTCCTACCATCACATAACATCAATACAGCCCCCCGACAGTCTTCACATAATTTTATCACGTATTACTATTATTGAACATTATCAATATCATACTTTAACCATCACATAACATGAACACCATCACATAATATTGCCACAGAACATTACCATAACATTAAAACACCAACACACAAGATTACACGACTCAACTGCTATCACATAGCATTACCTTCAATCCATAATCCCTTGCAGTTTTAATGTGTGTTTTGCAACTTCATTAAGCACTGTCACATTCGGGAACTTAATATACATTCGATACATTTCCTTACAAATTAATGAAAAGAGTACTGTAGAGACATGTACGGTTATATGTAACAATAGATTAAATAAAAATATACTGCTGTGCAAAATGTACACACATTTACGTTGATTCATTACTTAGCAATCAATACTTTGTGACGTCTCCTGTGTCTTTCATGACAAGGGAGAGATTAGTTCTGAAAGCTTTCAACAGGTTCATTAACTTCTCAGAAGGAATATTATTGTTATTGCATTTGCCGGGGAAGACCAGCTCAACACGGGTTTTTGACATATGATCCGTTCAATGATACCGTTGACCCTGTGGAGGGAATGAAGAGAGAGAGATGAGCGGTGCTACTGACTGGGGTGTCTATGAACACTTGAGAACGCGGCAGCTGTTGGTGCCATGCATAGTGAGCCATGGCAGAGTGATGGCTGACATACCGGTTATACTCAATGTCTGAGTGATGTTTCAGGAGGAATATTTAGTCCCTACTGTGTGCAGAACCTGTCAACTACCCCAAGTTGTAAGAGAGGAACCCACTCATTTGACAGGTACTGCACATTGTAGGGGTTAAATATTCTTCCTGACACATGATACAAGCACCTGTATATAGGTGGTATGCCAGCCGTCACTCTGCCATGGCCCACCATGTATGGAACCAACAGCTGCCATGTTCTCATGTCTTCAGACACCACAGTCAGTATCCTTCTTTTTCTTTATACTGCAAATTTATGATTGAATCTATGTGTAAGGATAATGACATGGGAAAAAAAGCAGGTTGAGTAATATTCCTTTCCACGTACCTGCAATTCTGGTGGTCATGTTGAGGCTCCATTTATATTCAAGCTTGCGCTTATTACGGGTTCGTTGCTTGAGCGTACTTTTATATTTTGGCATCCACCCTTCCTCAGTTTTAACAAGGGCACCAAAAGTGGACGATGAAAAACAATCCCTAAACAAAGCAGATTTTCCTCGGTGCTACACAATGGGACTGACCGTCTACTCTGTAAACGCCTCACGTTTTTTGCGCCAGATACACCGCTGGTCTGCATGTCCAAACAGTTTCAGTTTTATTTCCTCTGACCACGACCCATGGTGCCACTCGACTGCGTCATTCTCTGGCGCATTCAGGTCTTGTGGACGGAGTTTTCACGCCACTCTGCCATGGCAAAAAAAAAATTTTTTATGTATACGGCAAGGAGTAATTTCCTTTTATAAATATCCAGAAATTATTGTAATAGGCCCTAATTTATTTTGAATATGCATCTGTTTAAAATACGTAATGCAGCGATGTTTTTCGCTTATATATATTGGATTTGTTGAGAATGTTTTGAAAATATAGATTTTTTTTATGATTTGTATGGATAAAAGTTATAATGTAGATTTCTTTTTATTATTTTTGTATATTCTTATTATATTTCTTTTCAAAATATGTCATAATATCGAATGATTTTATTTTAAATGCAGGGTCATTAGTGTGGTCCAAGAATGAGGGGATCAGCTCCTCTCTCTCATTAATTCTTCCCTCCCTCACTCCCTCCTTCTTTGCTCTCTCTCTCTCTCTCTCTCTCTCTCTCTCTCTTCTCTCTCTCTCTCTCTCTCTCTCTCTCTCTCTCTCTCTCTCTCTCTCTCTCTCTCTCTCTCTCCCTACCCCTTCCCTGTCTATCTTCTCCCTTCTCCATATATTGTTAGTTTTTTCCAGATGATGGTGTAATAGAAACATAGAGTTATTAGCGCTGTCAACATGAACCTTCCCGTTCAACCTCCTTCATTCTTTCTCCCTCCTTCTTTCTTTCTCCCTCCTTTCTTTCTCCCTCCTTCTTTCTTTCTCCCTCCTTCTTTCTTTCTCCCTCCTTTCTCCCTCCTTCACTCTTTCTCCCTCCTTCACTCTTTCTCCCTCATTCACTCTCCCCCTTCACTCTTTCTCCCTCCCCCCTCTCTTAATCTCTAGCTGCCTCTCAGTATATTACTTTTTTTAATGAATAAAAACTTGCTTTTATTGTGTTAAAATATACGACAGAGGAAATTATTTATTGTATTTTAAATAAGAAATAACGTTAAATATTCTATATTGTTACTGATTTGTTTTTAAAAAAAAGGTGAAAATAAATGGCCTAGAGCTATGAACAGACCCAAGAGATAGAGCCAAAAGAAGCTTATATAGCTTGAATGGACAAGTCCAAGAGCTGGAGCTCATCAACTTCGAGGGAAGAGTTTTGAACACAAAACGATGGGAAAATTAACATTGGTAGCGCTGATTGGTTTGCATAGAATATAAAAAAAAATATATATATCGATTATGTAGGAAATTTTGAAAAATACGATGAATAGCCTGAAAATCTTCTCGTGGGACATGACATTTATTATGAAATAACTGGTTGACGTGTTATATTATTTAAAGAATATAGATTGTGTTTGATACAATATGCAACTTAAGATCAACACGACTCATGTTATAAGTCGCTATGCAACAAAAACTTCCCTTCATCACTCTTATCTCTGCAGTCAAGTAAAAATGCAATTAATATAAAGGCAACTTTATGGTAAACATTTATATCTATGATCTACCAAATTGCTATCAAAATATATCTCAGTGTACATACCGTGTACAGTGTACATACCGTGTACATGCCGTGTACATACAGTATATCGAGAGTTCACTCTAATCCATATCTTAAGGATTAAAATGTCTTAGATGGTAAGTATCTAGACAGATTGTTGCCTTAATGATCCTCGTGTAGTCGATGGACATTAAAGCTGACACGATAGCAATTACTCGACCACATTAAAAGTGAATCAGCTATTGTTTTTTGGAGACGTCAAAGTCGGATCTTAATGTATTGGAGGAAAGATAATTAATTCCAGTGTAACAATACTTGTTTAATTTTATAAATGAAGATGAAAATGCTAGACGAGTTATGCACGAGTGAGTCCACTCATGTACTGGGTCGTAAATCTGGTAAATGCATCGAATTCAATAAATTCTATGCAACGATTTACGATTTACGTTGTGGAACTTAATTTATAATCTAGTCACTTTTAAAATAATTCCTACCTTCAGTAATTCTGGCACGGGAAGGGGGGGGGAGGTAGGGCAGGTGTGGGGTGATTCACAACCCACATTTGTGGTGCCAGGATGTGGGGAAGGACATTCAATCCCCCACATTGTATAAATGTATAGGGAAACCTGATATATAAAAAAGCTTTCAACTATTATAACATTAATACATTCTTCAGAAATATTTTCCTTAAACTTTTAATTGTGTGTCAAATATTTAAGACTGCGACTGGTTTGTATTTTTGAGCAATTTACATATCATTACTCTGTTTACTTCATCCATTGAAAGATTTAATTAGATTCCAAAATCATTTGCTGTAGTTAATCTCATTTGAAATGTGTTAACCTCAGGTCTAAGCTATGTTACTATAACTCTGTTGTTACCCTGAACTGTATTTTGTTATTTTAAAATGGTATTTACATTAAAGTTCCAATTAAAATTTAACCTGCATTATTTTATTGATTGTATAACATTTCCTTTATATATATTTTTTAAATTATTCGACTTGGTTCTGAAATTTCTAGGATTATTTTATATGTTAAATATGTTATATACAAAGTCATGTAAACTTAAGTCTGTAATCCATGGTTACTTATAATTTTAAATGTTTTTAAATTGTGCTTTACTTTTATTGTTATACATTTTTAGATTCTGATGAATGAAGAAACATCCGAAACGTTACTAAAGAAATTGAATATCCTTCATCCTGTTTTTCATATATATGATTCGTTTCCCAAGTGGAACCTTAATTCCATATAAATAAATAAATAAATAAATATATATATATATATATATATATATATATATATATATATATATATATATATATATATATATATATATAGGGAGGTACCACATCTAGAACTGAACTGGGGACCCTCATCCTCAGAGAAGGGAATAAACGTACCTCAGGGAAAACTCAAGGTTCTCCCCGGTGATGTTTGAATATTTTCTCCTACCACTTCCTATATTCTATATTCTGTGAACTTTATTAATAGAGAGACTAAATTGACAGGAAACACAGGCATGAATACAATGGTACAATATATCAAAGATTATGAATCTACTCCAGCTCCTCCGTAGCCGGACGCGAGCCCACTATGCAGCATACATTTCTCCTCTGGATGGCCACGCTGAGGCGCTGGAACACGAAAGTGGCTGCCCTTGGGTCCCTGCTGGTGTCGATGAGTCTGGAACTCAGTTCTTTAAGGAAACGTGTAGCATTTTTTCCCCATGATCCCAAGGTCTCTGATCCCAATAGGACAAATTGATACTGCTGTCTTATGTCCCTGTACTTTCCGATCTTGTACTCCTCCCTGTGATCAGCAGCTCCTCCCTGTCGCCCGACACTGTGATGGATGTAGGTGTCAGCCAGCGTCGACACACAGGTATAGTCCCATGCTAAGAGCTTGCCATTTTTCCAAGGATAGAGATAGTGATCCCATCGGGGCGGTTACCTGGATTGTGGGTATTGTTGGCTGCTAGTGATCGGGGCTCTCTCTCGGCTGGGCATCCAGCTGTAGCAAGGCTTCTCTTTATGATGTCGTTGACTTCATTGTGTCTTTCGTGCCAGCCCTTGGTTTTGGAACAGTTAAGATCATGTAGACCATATTGGTCGGATTGCGCATTGCCGCAAATACACGTATATTCCGTGTGAATTGGGGAAGCAAGGCAATATGAAGGGTCTTAGAGTCGAGGCGTGTTCCCATTCCCGAAATGGGAACGGTTTGCTGGAAGTCCCCAGTGATGTACACTCACAGCTTGGAGACGGGCAATCTCCCTGTCTGATGTTACAGCCCTAAGCATGTTGGCAAGCACCTTTTCAGGGATGCGGCCATCCCAACTTGACTGTTTGTAGGCCAGTGCTGTGATATATATATATATATATATATATATATCACATATTGGCAATATTGCGAGGTAGTGAAATAAAGGTAAGGGAGATAGAGGTATTTGTAATGAGTGATTTTTTTTTTTTTTTGGAAATGGATTCAGGTTGTTGACATTTGAAGAATTCTGAATATGACATTAAAAATACATTTCTGCATAAAATTTGAAGACTGGCAAAAAGCAAATAGTTTCCCGAGTGAATGATGGATACTTTTTTTAAAAGATTTTTACTTCATGACGTATTTGGCATTTTTTTTAGTCATATAAACAGTTGCAGATATAAAACCGTGTGTGGCTCTTTAGAGTTACAGAACGGTAATTCGACTGTGATCTGAGTAGAAAGTAGTGAAAATATTTGATTGGAAATATTAAGAGTGTTGGACAAATGGATACATTTTCAGTCTTATAAATCCTTAGGAAAATAGCTGAGTATGCTACATAAGAACATATGAAAGAGCATTGCAGCAGGCTTAGTGACCCATACTAGGCAGGTCCAAGTCACACCCACTCATAAGAAGGAAGAAGCATTGTTGCAGGCCTACTGGCCCAAGCTAGACAAGTCCAACTCTCATGCATGTTGAAAATGGGTATAAAATACCGACAAGTTGATGATTAAGACACATGTGCAACAGTTGGGTATCTTTACTGTTGAAATGTTTCTCTTACACAGTAGACTTCTTCAGTCACATACAGAGGCAGCAGTGTAGTAGTGATATGAAGATGATTTAATCAGTCCTTGGAGAAATAGTATTTGAGGTGGTCAGTCCCTCATCCTGGAGAAGAGTTCAGCTCAATGGTCTGGAACGATATGAAGCTGAAGCATGAAAATGGATCTTAAATACTGTCGTAGGTGAGGTGGAAAATCTCGAAGACGTTGCAGGGGACGGGATTAACTAGAAGTTAATAGTTACGCGATGAAGTGTGGAAGATATCCTCGTACCAAGATACCGTTGTGCTGCAGTGTCTGACAGTTATGTTGAAAATGGTATAAAATACCGACAAGTTAGAGCTGAACTATTCTCCAGGCTGAGGGACTGACTACCTCAAATACTATTTCTCCAAGGTTGATGGACTGATTACATCTTCATTTCACTGCTGCCTCTGTTTTTGACTGAAGAGCCTACCGTGTAGGCTAACCTTTTTTTAATAAATATGTCCTAGTGTTTGCTTACGTGTTTTTCTAAACCAACATGACGGTATTTATTACCAAGGTTTATACCAACAATAAAGATACCCAACTGCTGTACATGTGTCTTAATCATCAGCTCACACCCACCCACCACCCACACCCACCACACCCACCCACACCCACCCACACCCACCCACACCCACCCACACCGACTTGTAAAGAGGAAAGTGGATTGTCTGAGTAATGCAGAGAACAGCTGTTGAGTAAAACACCTCTACAGTAGGTGTCACTTGATGTGGGTTGTTGTAGCCCAGTTACTAATTTCTCTCCATGTTACTAACTTGTTCCCTTCTCCCCATCACATCATTACCGGTGCCTTTCCCTCCCTCCCTCTTTCTCTCTTCCTCCCTCTCCTCTCTCTCTCAATCTACCTCACTCTCCCCCCCTCTCTCTCTCCCCCATCTCTCTGTCTCTACCCCTCTCTCTCCCTCGCTCTCTCCCTCCCTCACGTTATTACCTATACCTCTCTTCCTCAGGTTATTGCCTGTACTTTTCTCTCCTTCACGTTATTATCAGCATATTTTTCTTTCTCCCTCACGCTATTACCCCCTTTCCTCTGTTTCCCTCACGTTATCTCTCTCTCTCTCTCTCTCTCTCTCTCTCTCTCTCTCTCTCTCTCTCTCTCTCTCTCTCTCTCTCTCAAGTTTTTACATGTACGCCCTCATCTTCGTCTGCAACTCCTCTGTAAATTATATACATTAGCTTCACACAATAGAATATATTGTAACTGGAATTACGACTGAAACAACAAGCGTGTGAATTATATTATGATTTCTACTTTGTGTTCTTACATATACTGCACTTACGTACTTAAGCCATTCGTAAGCTTAAAGTGGAATGATTAAATGGTCGGGTGGCAGTTTACTGTGTTCAGAGGTTGTCGACTACGTAATGGTCATTAAAGTCTGCATGTCGCCGGTACACACCAGTCAAGAGTGCTTTAATCCCTAAAATAGGAATGGAATTAGCATATATCTCTTGGTGTATGTGCCCTGAGAAACGTAAATCCCTTCTGTGTATATAACCTGTATCAGATGTGTATAGAGGTGGCTTAAATGATTAACCACTCAAACATCACATTTTTTACACTGTTACACACTTATCATTTTTAAAATAATAATAATGATAAAAATAATAATAATTATTATTATTATTATTCCTTACCTATTATTTCTTGCATTGTTCCGTATGATTGGAGTCTGCTCAAGGAATAGTTTGACCAGACATTATCGGTGATGGAAGCTCAGGAGGAAGCACGAGGCTGGAGTCGTATAATTATCTCTGACAACTTCAATCAGCCGATTAATTTGGCGAGAGGAACTTGTGGTGAGTGTTACCAGGGAGTTGAGGCTTCTGCTTGCTCTTGTATTAGTGTGGCCCCTGCTGATAGATCACATTATCCTGGACTACACATATTGCTTCCCACGTCCCTCTACACTGTACCACCCGACGACCCCTTCCCCCTTCCACACACACACACAGCGGTGTGCGGGTGTATAGCAATGTTTAGGGGTAGTGCGGCGTGTGTGGGAGTCGTCGGGTTGTACTGTGATGTGTGGGGGTCGTCGCACCTGACGAACCCCACACACAGTACAACCCGACGACCCCACACACGCCGCACCACCCCAAACATTGGTATACCCCACACACCGCTACACCCCCATACACCGCTACACCCTCCCACACCGCACCACCCCACACACTGCACCGTCCCAAGAACAAGTATGGTAATATCGACATAATGTGCACTAAGTCAGATCAGTTTAAGACATATTGAGGGGCTTCGTCAGTTTTAAAACACACACATATATATATATATATATATATATATATATATATATATATATATATATATATATATATATATATAATGTCGTGCCGATTAGATAAAACTGGTCAATTAGCAAGAACTCATCTAAAATTAAGTCTTTTCTAAAATTTTCTCTTATACGTTTAAAGATACATTTTTTTCATTTATGTTAATGTAAGAATTTATAATTTTGTACCAAGAGAAACTTTGAAAACCTACCTAACCTTATTACAACAAGTGCAATTTAATTTAGCCTAACCCAACTAAATATATTTTAGATACGTTAACATTAATTTAATAATAAACAAACACAATGAAATATATTTTTTTCGTTATGTTCAGAATGATTTTGGCGAAATTATTGCATACACAAATTTTCACTTGTCTTATATGGCAAGGTGAGCGTTGCTATTTAAGCCAAAATCGCAAGTTTTACCTAATCGGCACGACATATATATATATATATATTTGATACGTTTACAATAATTTAATAATAAACAAACACAATGAAATATATTTTTTTCGTTAGGTTCAGAATGATTTTTGCGAAATTATTCCATACACAAATTTTCGCTTGTCTTATATGGCAAGAAGAGCGTTGCCATTTAAGCCAAAATCGCCAGTTTTACCTAATCGGCACGACATTATATATATATATATAATGTCGTGCCGATTAGTAAACTGGCGATTTTGCTAAATGGCAACGCTCTTCTTTCATATAAGACAAGCGAAAATTGTGTATGGAATAATTTCGCAAAATCATTCTGAACTAACGAAAAAATATATTTCATTGTGTTTGTTTATTATTAAATTATTGTAAACGTATCAAAAATATATTTAGTTGGGTTAGGCTAAATTAAATTGCGCTTGTTATAATAAGGTTAGGTAAGTTTTCTAAGTTACTTTTGGTACAAAATTATAAATTTTTACATTAACATAAATGAAAAAAAATATCTTTAAACGTATAAGAAAAATTTTGAAAGGACTTAATCTTAAATGAGTTCTTGCTAATTGACCAGTTTTACCTATTAGGCACGACATATATATATATATATATATATATATATATATATATATATATATATATATATATATATATATTCTTTCAACAAACCGGCAGTATCCCACCGAGGCAGGGTGGCCCAAAAAGAAAAACGAAAGTTTCTCTTTTTAACTTTAGTAATGTATACAGGAGAAGGGGTTACTAGCCCCTTGCTCCCGGCATATTAGCCGCCTCTTACGACACGCATGGCTTACAGAGGAAGAATTCTATTCCACTTCCCCATTGAGATAGGAAATAAACAAGAACAAGAACTAGTAAGAAAATAGAAGAAAACCCAGAGGGGTGTGTATATTTATGCTTGTATAGTGTGATCTAAGTGTAAGAAGAAGTTGCAAGACGTACCTGAAATCTTGCATGTGTATGAGACAGAAAAAAAGACACCAGCAATCCTACCATCATGTAAAACAATTACAGGTTTCCGTTTTACACTCACTTGGCAGGATGGTAGTACCTCCCTGGGTGGTTGCTGTCTACCAACCTACTACCTAGGATATATATATATATATATATATATATATATATATATATATTAAAAGAAGTCAAGTGAAAAGACACACGAGTAAAAAGGGGTAATTATATGTATAGATGGATGCAGTAGCGTGACTTCCGTGACAGGTATCATCTAACCACAGAGTCTAATAAAGATAGTAATCAGTTTGCCAAGACATAGGAAATGAAACTAAGGCGATTAACAAATGCGATCATGGAGTGATAGCTCACAAAATGAGGGCCGTATGCGTTACGGAAAAGGTAGGCAGAACTTTTAAAACAAGGGAAATAATGCTAATCTTGACTCTCTTCATATCGCTAGTGCTCCCTCACTTAGAATATTGCTCAGTGTTGACGGCCCCGTTCAAGACAGGAGAAATATCAGAGTTTGAACAAATATAGAGATCGTTTACGGCTCACATGGAGCCAGTAAAGCATTTAAATTACTGAGAACGCCTTAAAGTCTTGAACGGGTACTTACTGGAGCGGAGGAGAGAGAGATACATGATGATATATACCTGGAAAGTACTCGAGCGTCTGGTCCTAAATCTGCACACTGCCTTAACAACATACTGGAGTGAGAGATATGGGAGAAAGTGCAAAATAAACCCAGTGAAGAGCAGGGGTGCGGTGGGCACAATAAAGGAAGACTGTATCAACATTCGTGGCCCAAGACTATTCAACATCTTAACAGAAGATATCAGAAACACGGCTGGAACAAGTGAAGAAGTCTTCATGAGAAAACTGTGCAAGTATCTTCACCAGGTGCTAGATCAACCAGGCTGTGATAGATATGTAGGGCGGTGGGCCTCCAGCAGCAACAGCCTTGTTGACCAGGCAAGCACCAGACGAGCCTGGACCATGGCCGGGCTCTGAGAGTAGTAAGACTCGAAATTCATCAAAGGTATATCAAAGGTATCCTCGCAAGGTACGATACACACTCCTGCTTGTGCTATCGGCTAGTATGCTTCTTATTAAATATCTAACTTAGGTCGAAGAATCAATAGTAGCTATTTTAAACTGACTGTCTATTATTGTCAGGTCTTGTAACTATTGCACTTCTCAGTGGGAGATTGCACCAAGCCTATAGCACGTATTCTCAACAATAACAACATCGAAACAACAGAAGAAGCAACAGCAACTTAGCGTCTAAAGTATCCCCTGACAATGATAGGTCCCGCTCACACTTAAGGAATAAGAAATACACCTCACCCGCTGGCAGACGTGATTGCCAAACGTCTTTCTAAATTACTGATAACTGTTATTATCCTATTATTACAGTATACCTCAAGACAGGCGACTCAATTGAGTTAAACATATAAACATTCAACATAGGAAATTTACTCTTAGATGTTACATCTCTCTCCACCAGAGTACCCGCATCACAAGCCACTGAACCATTACATTTCAAAAGGAAGTCAGTCCTGACATGGATATGTCAGCCAAAGATTTTGTTGACCTTATTATACTGTGCGTCCTGTTTAACTGCTCCACTTTTAGACAGAGATTTTGGATGCCAGTGGGCAATTCATTTTGTACAGCACTCATTAACTTATTTATGAAACATCTTGAGAGATTGACTAGCATCATTACGAACATCACCTGGCTGTATTATGTAGCTGACATCTTTATCACTGAAGATTTTTGGATGTAAAGATACTACAGAAAGACATCAGATAGGCAGAGTCATCAGTCAAAATTACACTTTAAAAGGAAATCGAACACATTCCCTATTCTAGATTTGTGTCTGAGTAAACAAGGAGAGAATGATTCTTGCAAAGTATCTTGCAAGTCTTCAAATAAAGACAAGTCTATGTATTTTTATTTCAGCCATGACACTAAACAAAGCTTGGGTTAGTAATTGGATTCTTCCTTAGAGCCGTCAGAATTTGTAGCACAGAGCACCTTGGAGAATATTCATATAGTATATCCACTGTATTACACCGAATATTCGCCAGGTTACACTTTCCGACACTAGCAATTTCTAACACTAATAGGCAAGAGAGCATCATCAACAGAGACTTGTGTTGCCAGAACATTTGTCACATGTTAAATCCCAGAATAAGATCAAAGTGGCTACCATTACCACTACTGCCGCCATCAAGAATGTCACCAGAAATAGACCAGAACAAACTACACAATACAATATAGAGGTTTACATGATCCCACGTTGAAGCTGTGATAGGGTTTATACTGGGGATACTTCTCTTTGTTTAAACACCAGACTCATTGAACACAAATATGCGTGTAGGAGAGGCAACATGACCAACGTATGCGTTATACATGGGCACATTATGAGTTATCATAAAGGAAGCAACACAACAGAAACTTAGATTTAGAATCGTCTATTATTAAAGCCCACATTGTAATACGAAACACGAAAAATTTCATATACACGGCCATCAAATAAATTACATCTCTACCAACAAGCCTTGCATCTCCACTAGCTGGCCCCTCCCATACTTTCGTGACCACTGCAACTAGTACAACTATTATTAGTACTACTGCTACTACTACTACTGCTACTACTATCATTTCTACTACATCGCACCACTACTTCCACATCTTTGGACATAATGAGAAGATACTAGAACTATATACACAGAATAAGGTAATTAGTCCCTCAGCCTTGACGGTGAAGAGCACGGTGCTCTTCACCTTCAAGGCTGAGGGACTGATTACCTCATCTTTTGTATATAGTTCTACTTTCTTCACACTGTCCTTGTATTGATAAAGTCACTGGAGGGCGAAACGTCTACACATAAAGATACCCAGATGTTGCACATGTGTCTAATTCTTCATCTTGTCGGTGTTGTCTACCCTTCATGTACAAGTAGACTTATCATGGTCCACTGCCTCAGATTATCATCACACACACACACACACACACACACACACACACACACACACACACACACACACACACACACACACACACACACAAGAGCAGAGCAAGGTTACTGGTTATATGCGATTTCAACCACAGGGAGATCGATTGGGAAAACCTGGAGCCACATGGGGGTCCCGAAACATGGAGAGCCAAGATGATGGATGTGGTACTGGAAAACCTCATGCACCAACATGTTAGGGACACTACCAGAAAGAGAGGTAAGGATGAACCAGCAAGACTGGATCTCGTGTTCACCCTAAGCAGCTCGGACATTGAGGACATCACATATGATAGGCCCCTTGGTGCTAGTGACCACGTGGTTCTAAGCTTTGAATACATAGTAGTATTACAAGTGGAGAGAGTAGCAAGAGTTGAATGGCAAAAGCCAAATTATGAAAGGGAGGGACTACACAAGTATGAGGAACTTCCTGCAGGAGGTTCAGTGGGACAGAGAATTGGTTGGAAAGTCAGTAAAAGAAATGATGAAATACATAACAAAATGCAAGGAGGCAGAGGAAAGGTTTGTTCCCAAGGGCAACAGAAATAATGGGAAGTCCAGAACGAGCCCTTGGTTTACCCGAAGGTGTAGGGAGGCAAAAACTAAGTGCACTAGAGAATGGAAAAAGTACAGAAGGCAAAGGACCCAGGAAAATAAGGAGATTAGTCGAAGAGCCAGAAACGAGTATGCACAAATAAGGAGGGAGGCCCAGCGACTGCACGAAAACAAGAGAGCGTCTTAAGTCAAGTCTGACCCGAAACTGCTGTATAGCCACATTAGGAGGAAGACAACAGTCAAAGACCAGGTGATCAGGCTGGGGAAAGAAGGTGGGGAGCTTACAAGAAACAATCAAGAGGTATGTGAGGAGCTCAACACGAGATTTAAGGAAGCATTTACAGTGGAGACAGGAAAGACTCTGGGAAGACAGTACATAGGGGGACACCAACAAAGAATATACCAACAAGTGTTGGATGAAATACACACAACTTATGAGGAGGTGAAGAAGCTGCTAAGCGACTTTGTTACCTCAAATGCGGTGGGACCGGACATCTCTCCGTGGGTCCTTAGAGAGGGAGCAGAGACACTGTGTATGCCACTAACCACAATTTTCAACACATACCTTGAAACTGGGCAACTACCAGAGGTATGGAAGATGGCAAATGTAGTCCCCATTTTTAAGAAAGGAGACAGAAACGAGGCACTAAACTATAGACCAGTGTCACTGACGTGTATAGTATGCAAAGTCATGGAGAAGGTTATCAGGAGGACAATGGTGGGGCACCTGGAACGGAACTAGATTTTAAACGACAACCAGCACGGATTCATGGAAAGCAAATCCTGTGTCACAAACCTACTGGAGTTTTATGACAAGGTAACAGAGGTAAGACACGAGAGAGAGGGGTGGGTTGACTGCATTTTCTTGGAATGCAAGAAGGCCTTCGACACAGTTCCTCACAAGAGATTAGTACAGAAGCTAGGGGATCAGGAACGTATAACAGGAAGGGCACTGCAATGGATCAGAGACCACCTGACAGGGAGGCAACAACGAGTCATGGTACGTGATGAGGTATCACAATGGGCGCCTGTGACGAGCGGGGTCCCACAGGGGTCAGTCCTAGGACCAGTGCTATTTTTGGTAAATGTGAATGACATGATGGAAGGGATAGACTCAGAAGTGTCCCTATTTGCAGATGATGTGAAGTTAATGAGGATAATTAAATCAGAGGAGGATCAGGCAGGACTACAAAGAGACCTGACAGGCTAGACACGTGGTCCAGCAACTGGCTACTTGAATTTAACCCCGCCAAATGCAAAGTCGTGAAGATCGGGGAGGGTCAAAGAAGACCGCAGACAGAGTATAGGCTAGGTGGCAAACCTCACTCAAGGAGAAAGATCTTGGGGTGAGTGTAATACCGAGCAAGTCTCCGGAAGCACACATCAACCAGATAACTGCTGCAGTATATGGGCGCCTGGCAAATCTGAAAATAGCGTTCCGATACCTCAGTAAGGAATCGTTCAAGACACTGTACACAGTGTACGTCAGGCTCATACTGGAGTATGCAGCACCAGTTTGGAACCCACACCTGGTCAAGCACGTCATGAAATTAGAGAAAGTGCAAAGGTTTGCAACAAGGCTAGTTCCAGAGCTAAAGAGAATGTCCTACGAAGAAAGGTTAAGGCAAATCGGTCTGACGACACTGGAGGACAGAAGGGTTACGGGAGACATGATAACGACATACAAAATACTGTGGGGAATAGATAAGTTGGACAGAGATAGGATGTTCCAGAGATGGGACACAGAAACAAAAGGTTACAGTTGGAAGTTGAAGACTCAGATGAGTCAAAGGGATGTTAGGAAGTATTTCTTCAGTCACAGAGTTGTCAGGAAGTGGAATAGTCTGGAAAGTGAGGTAGTGGAGGCAGGAAACATACATAGCTTTAAGACGAGGTATGATAAAGCTCATGGAGCAGGGATAGATAGGACCTAGTAGCGATCAATGAAGAGGCGGGGCCAGGAGCTGAGTCTCGACCCCTGCAACCACAAAACACACACACACATTTATATATATATATATATATATATATATATATGAAGAGTCTTGACCAGACAGTGGTTTTCTCCATGGGGGGGAAGTGGAACAGAATTCTTACTCCGTAAGCCATGCGTGTCGTAAGAGGCGACTAAAATGCCGGGAGCAAGGGGCTAGTAACCCCTTCTCCTGTATATATTACTAAATGTAAAAGGAGAAACTTTCGTTTTTCCTTTTGGGACACCCTGCCTCGGTGGGAAACGGCCGACGTGTTGAAAGAAGAAGAAAGTATATATATATATATATATATATATATATATATATATATATATATATATATATATATATATATATATATATATATATATATATATATGTATGTCGTGCCGATTAGGTAAAACTTGCGATTTTGGCTTAAATAGCAACGCTCACCTTGCCATATAAGACAAGTGAAAATTTGTGTATGCAATAATTTCGCCAAAATCATTCTGAACATAACGAAAAAATTATATTTCATTGTGTTTGTTTATTATTAAATTAATGTTAACGTATCTAAAATATATTTAGTTGGGTTAGGCTAAATTAAATTGCGCTTGTTGTAATAAGGTTAGGTAGGTTTTCAAAGTTTCTCTTGGTACAAAATTATATATTCTTACATTAACATAAATGAAAAAAAAATATCTTTAAACGTATAAGAGAAAATTTTAGAAAGGACTTAATTTTAGATGAGTTCTTGCTAATTGACCAGTTTTACCTAATCGGCACGACATATATATATATATATATATATATATATATATATATATATAATGTATGTAAGTGGGAAGTGCTTAAACCATAGGGGTCTTACCGCATTTTTGGTCTGAGAAGCAGTTGGGTTGGGTCCAAGGAAGGGGAGAACGGGTCCAATTCATTGGACCAAGAGCCTGCCACCAACATCAAGGCCCCTCCCTAGAGGGGGGTGGCACTGCCTCAAAAAGTTTAACTGAAGGAGTGACAACATTAATGACACCTGAACAAACACTTTGGACATTTTACCTTGGAAACTTTACGATCCTGAGACCTTTTTTTTTCTCTTCGCCTTGGAGTGGACGAGGTCCCAGAACCCCAAGTTTTCTATAATAAAGTGCGTCATGGATCACAACTTGTCGATATTACATAGTGGGTTCTGACCTTGCTGGCTATTTTTAGTATTAGTAAACATAAGAGCACAGGAGTAGAGGAACACTACAGAAGGCCTACTGGCCCATACAAGAAAGGTCCTCATAAAAAACCCACCATTCCTACTCACACTTTAAAGAGGAAGCTTATGACGATGTTTCGCTCAGTCCTGCATCACAATAATATTGATATAAAAACCGACAAGATGAAGGATTAGACACACATGAAAAACCTGGGTATCTTAATCTGAAGAAATTTCACCACCCATTGGCTGATTACCTCATATTCAACTATCTTCATTTATTATCTGTGCACTGAACTGATAAACGCCAGTGGATATCTAGGTATTGTATCTGCTTCTATTTCATCGTCCGTCCTACATTTGACAGTGGTCCAGGACCACCAAAATGTCGTCATGAGTTTCATTTTATTAAGTGTGGGTATTGTTACTTTCATTCTTCGTACAAAGTAATGTGTTCATCAAATTCCTTTACCAGTTCAGTGACCTCAGGACAGCCAGGCAGAGCAACGAGGAAGGGCGTACCAGCTTTAAACCACCAGCGGCTTCTTGCAAACAACACGAAGAAGCAAGTTCCTTGTCGGAGGCGATCGGACATGCTGGAGAATATTATTATGCATATTACATTCGCTGGATGGTAATTTTCAGCCACAAATCAAATCGTAAAGGAAATAAAAACATAATTGTAGATAATTTTGTCGTTTTAGCAGCACATCATTATTATACGTTATAAAATGTCTCTGCCTGTTTGTGTTGGAGGCAAGCCTATGACCAAGATATATTCTGAAACATTCCACGTTACTTACGAACTGCTTACCTATGATGTATGAACGGTGCATGCTATCACAGTAGGATAATGTGTGCTCTATCATGTCAAGGTCCAGATTCAAGGTTCATATTCTTGTTTGGCAGGTTTCTTACTAATTGACGAGGAAATACCTCAAGCAAGGACGATGACCCCTTGGCCAGGCGGTGATGAGGCTGTGTTGTGGCTCAGTTTATCTACTTTTGTTATACCTTTCTTACTCTTCCCTTGGGGATACCTTGATGCTGGTGAAGGGCTCTTGATAAAGGGAACCGGAGCTACCTGTTCCCCAGATGCTGTATAAACACTAAGGGTTTAACTCCATTAAAATAACAAAATTTTTGTGAGAAGACAGGACTGGGATACTATGGATTTTTAAAATGCACTGATGAAGCTACTAAAGCAAAATGCGCAGATATTTCAAGGCACACAATTAAAAAAGTCATTCAGAAACGATAAAAAACAGCAGTGAGAAGACAAAACTTGAAGTGAATAAGATTGTAAAGAATCATTTTCTCTGTATATGTTGTATAAAAAGCTGTAGCGCTATGAGCAAAATTGAAGAGCACAGATTAATTTCGGTTACATGAAACGTAGTTTAATTTGAAGAACTGAAACATACCTGCCGAATTACATATACAAGTGAGAAATGGTATGGAGATACCGACAAGGTGTGGAAAAAGACACTTATATACAGTTTAGTACATTTATTAAATGAAACGTTTCGCCCCGAGTGGCTTCTTCAGTCCTAATACAAAGATAACTAAGAAAGCGAGTGAAACACGTAAGCAAACACTATGACATTTATTAGAAAACGTTTCGGTCCTGGGACCTTAATTGTTGTTGTATGTTCGCCGGTACATCCGGCCCGGGTCTTCTCCAAATGGTGACCCAGCTTGAGGTTGAAAGACATTATATATAGGCGGAGAGTGAGGTGTGAGTGACACATGGTGACCTGAAGAATGCTATGTTGGGATGAGGACGGGAAGACGATGAGATCATGTGACTCCTGTGTTTTTGGGTAGGTGGCGCTTTGCCTGGTTGACTATCATGTATGCTAATGCTTTAGAAATTTTGTGGTTTCCATTGTTACGTTCTATTGTATCGGTGACGGCGATTAGCGAGGTTTCTAGACACCGTCGGCGTCTGAGGGATAAAAACGACTTTATACTATTTTCTGAAGATACGAAAACTGGACGAGAAATAAATTCAGGCAAAAATACCATTGATATGCAGAATGATTTTAATAAGCTAATGTTGTGGTCTGAAAGGTGGCAGAAGAAGTTCAAAGTACTGATCTTCAGGAATTTAAATGCAGTACATATAGTGGGGAAAGACCAGAAGAAATAGAGAAGGTCAGATGAAGTGGAGAAGTCGTTTGCTAAAGTAAGAGGGTATGCCTGAGTAATCAGTGTCACCTGATCGCATTATCCTAGTTGTTGACAGTGATTAAAGTCCAAGAATCGAAGCATCTTTTGTAAAGTGCCTTAAGCAAATGCATTCGTCTCTATTTCTCTCCAGGTAATAATATGCTCACCAGAATTTCAGAAACACTAAAACTCCTTGATTTCTGTGGGACAATAAATGATATCAAGACAGCAGCCTCTGGATAACGACACTGGTGTTTTTCTTTCTCCTTGATCACCATCTCTACTCCATCCCATCTAGTGAGGTGACCACGTGCGTTCCTTTTTCAACAGACACGTGTTTCTTAGATCGTGGCGTCTGCAGACATAGTTGTGTTCTCTAACTCACTGTTCCATGGTTCTCTCTGCTTCTACCTCTCTATACCGCCTCTCACACCCCTCAAGAGATCGTGTATACTCCGGCTCTGGGGTCTGATATAGCTACCCAGGTGTTGCACATCCGTCATCTTCATCAACTAGGAAGGAAGGATTCAGTGGAATTGGCCTTCTTGGTCAGGTATTTGATGGTGGCCATTGAGCTGGTTGCTGCGTGTATTTTGATGTCTCTGAGAACCTCGTCAGCGCTGGTGGCTTTATTACTGTTGGAAAGAACTTGCTTGTATTTGTCGTCTCTCTGCCTGTTGTTGCGTTTGTACCCGTTGTAGGCCTCTTTGTACCTGTTGTGTTTGTCGTCGTCCCACCTTTGTTGTTTCTCGTCGTCTCTCCTGCTGTGTTTGTTGTCTCTATTGTTGTTGTATCTGCCTTCGTCTCTGTTGCTATTATGTTTGCTATCGGATATTTTGCCGTTTGTTTTGTCGTCGTCTGTATTGCTGTTTTGCTTGTTTTCTCTGTTACTGTTACGTTTGTCGTTGTCTCCTTTGCTGTTTGTCGTCGTCTGCTGTTGCGTTTAATGTTACTCTTGTCTCCGTTGTTGATGTATTTGTGTCGTCGGGTTGCTATTGTGTTATTATCGTATCCATTTGATGCTGTTTGTCGTTTTTGTTGCTGTTATTGTCGTAGTATCTGTTGCTGTTAATGTGTCCTCGTTCTCTTGCTGGTATTGTGCTTATCGTCTTCTGTTTCTTCTGTTGTGTTGACATTGCTGTTATTGTTGTGATATGCCTGTTGCTGTTATTGTATTGTATATGTTGCTTTTCTTTGTCTGTTACTGTCTTGACGATGTTGTCTGTTAATGTGTTGTTTCTTGTGCTGTTCTGCATGTCATCCGCTGCAGTTACAGCAACAGTTTTTTCACTTACAGTAACATTATTATTTTAAAAGAACATAATTATTTTAGTTACAACAACATAATTGTTTTAGTTACAGCAACATAATTATTTTAGTTATAGCAACATATAGCAACATCATTGTTATCCTTGTTATTTTTCAGTTTTTTTGTGAAATTTGTGTTATTTTTCAGTGTTAAATGTTATCTCTTCTACTTTTTTATGTTCTCGTCCAGTCTACTTATCTTTCACACGGATTCTCCTCTCCTCGGTTGCTAGTTTTCATATCCTCTTCTAGTACACTATCCTCTTATCACCCCTCTAGTACCTCTTGCACTTATTCTTTTACTCCCTTACCTTCACCTTCTCAGGAAACTCTCTCCTTCACATTCGCCTCCTCTCTCTCCTTCACCCCTCTCCATTTCTTTCCCTCTTTCACCCTCTTCCTTTATCCTTCTCTTTACGGTCGTTCAAACATCGCTTTCGCAGTCTCCTATTCCCCTCACTTCCTCTTCTTCCCTCCTCTCCTTGCATTCCCTCTATCTCTCCTCTCCGCCCCCCTCCTATCCACCTTTCCCCTCATCCCTTTCCTTATACCCTCCCTTCCCTCTCATTCTTACAGTATTCTCTACTGTGTTCGTCTCCTCTTTCCAGACTCGTGTCCCGCTGTCCTTCGAATAATTTCCTTTATTAATTTTCCTCTGTTCCCCTTCTTCATTTTTTTGTTCCTTCTGTCTACCCTTCTCACTCTGTTATCTTGTTCCTCCTGCTTAAGCTTTTCAATGCGTTATCTTCCTCCTTCTGTCTACCCTTCTCACTACTTTATCTTGTTCCTCATGTCTACCTATCTTACTGTGTTACCTTGTTCTTCCTGTCTACCTTCTCAGTGTTATCTTGCTTCAGTGAAGCACTGAAAATATTTGAAATATTTGAAGTCCCTCAAACTTTACTCCCAGAAACGTAGGCGAGAAAGATATATCATAATTTACATCTAACTTTCCTAATTCTTCCCCTTTTTTTCTTATCTTTAACTGCTAATTCCATTTGTTCCTAGGCTTTCTGAACTTATTAATCTCACTCCAAAACTTATAAATCTCATTCCAAAACTTTTCTTTATTCTCTGCAAAATTTGTTGGTAAAACCTCACCCACTCTCTAATTGGCCCTAGTAAATTTACCTACAAAAGCAAGAGGCTTGGCAGAGGGTGCGAAATACCTCCAGTAAAAGCAGGATGGCGATGATTACGCTAAGATATAATACAGTAGATTAAAGGGCTAAGACCCTTCACCACCCTAACTTTATATATCAAGGGAATTTCAAACAGACCCTTAGTTAACATCAAGAGGGAAGTTGATAAGTTTCCCGAGTCTCTTCCTGATCGGCCAGACTGCGTGGGCCTAGGACCGAAAACCTGGTTGATGAGGCTATTCATATAACTCACACCCCACCAGGCCCAGCAACCCACACACCTACCCGCCCACCCATCCACACGCCTCCCGCCCACCCATAGACACACCCACCCACCAGTTTTCAAATCCTCTTCCATCCCTGCCTCCCTCCTTCAACTGAAACTCCAGCATGCCTCTTCACGCTAGTATTGATTGATGGTCTTAAAGTTAACATTCGGTCTCATATATTCATGAGCGCTATCTCTTTGTCATCGGTCTGGAGACCATTGTGGCCCCGGGCCGCGATCATTAGGTCTTGCTATGTTTTCTTCGCTATGATTATAAACAGACCTGATGATGATAAGTTTTGAGACGATGGTGGTAGTTCCTGAGATTATGATGGTAGTTCCTGAGACTATGATGGTAATTCCTGAGACTATGATGGTAGTTCCTGATCCCATAATGGAAGATCCCGAGACTATGATGGTAGTTCCTGAGACTATGATGGTAGTACCTGATCCCATAATGGAAGATCCCGAGACTATGGTGGTAGTTCCTGAGATTATGATGGTAGTTCCTGATCCCATAATGGAAGATCCCGAGACTATGATGGTAGTTCCTGAGACTATGATGGTAGTTCATAATCCCATAATGGAAGATCCCGAGACTATGATGGTAGTTCCTGAGACTATGATAGTAGTTCCTGATCCCATAATGGAAGATCCCGAGACTATGATGGTAGTTCCTGAGATTATGACGATAGTTCCTGGGGACTATGATGGTAGTTCCTGATCCCATAATGGAAGATCCCGAGACTATGATGGTAGTTCCTGAGATTGGATGGTAGTTCCTGATCCCATAATGGAAGATCCCGAGACTATGATGGTAGTTCCTGAGACTATGATGGGAGTTCCTGAGACTATGATGGTAGTTCCTGATCCCATAATGGAAGATCCCGAGACTTATGATGGTAGTTCCTGAGACTATGATGGTAGTTCCTGAGACTATGATGGTAGTTCCTGATCTCATAATGGAAGATCCCGCGACTATGATGGTAGTTCCTGAGATTATGATGGTAGTTCTTGAGACTATGATGGTACTTCCTGATATTATGATGGTATTCTTGAGACTATGATGGTAGTTCCTGAGACTATGATGGTAGTTTCTGAGATTATGAGGGTAGATCCCGAGCCTATGATGGTAGTTCCTGAGGCTATGATGGTAGTTCCTGAGACTATGATGGTAGTTCCTGAGACTATGATGGTAGTTCCTGAGACTATGATAGTAGATCCCGAGACTATGATGGTAGTTCCTGAGGCTATGATGGTACTTCCTGAGACTATGATAGTATATCCCGAGACTATGATGGTAGTTCCTGAGACTATGATGGTAGTTCCTGAGACTATAATAGTAGTTCCTGAGACTATGATGGGAGTTCCTGAGACTATGATGGGAGTTCCTGAGACTATGATGGTAGTTCCTGAGACTATGATGGTAGTTCCTGAGACTATGACAGTAGTTCCTGAGACTATGACAGTAGTTCCTGAGACTATGATGGTAGTTCCTGAGACTATGATGGTAGTTCCTGAGACTATGATGGTAGATCCCGAGACTATGATGGTAGATCCCGAGACTATGATGGTAGTTCCTGAGACTATGATGGTAGTTCCTGAGACTATGATGGTAGTTCCTGAGACTATAATAGTAGTTCCTGAGACTATGATGGTAGTTCCTGAGACTATGATGGTAGTTCCTGAGACTATGATGGTACTTCCTGAGACTATGACAGTAGTTCCTGAGACTATGATGGTAGTTCCTGAGGCTGTGATGGTAGATCCCGAGACTATGATGGTAGTTCCTGAGACTATGATGGTAGTTCCTGAGACTATGATGGTAGTTGAAAAAATAAACACATAAGCAGTATAATGTGATCCTTTATTGACAACGTTTCGCCCACGCAGTTGGCTTTATCGAGTCACAGACAGATCTACCTGGAAAATGAGCAACATGGAGATATATATGGGGTACAGTCAGGTGGAGAATGCTGGGTCAGGTGGAGAAAGCTGCATGTGAGTCTTAAAAGTAGTGTGATAGTTAAAAACATAGTGTGACCTAAAGGACCTGCAGTGTACCATTCTTGAGTTCTAGGTGGGATAGCGTTGAAGAAGTTTCTTGGCAATAGGTTCAGCTATGTTGTAGAAGCCGTTGTTCTGGTTGAAGTTGTTGGATATACAGATGAATGATGATTCTAGGATTCTTCGGTATTGCGTGTTGTCTTCTCTGGCGATGAGTCTTGCGTTTCTGTAGTTGATTAAATGGTTGTGTAAATTTCATTGTTGAACACAGGCATTTCTTGAGTCGTCAGATCTGCCTGCGTACTGGTGTTCTGAAATGCGTGTTTGTAGGTCTCTGGATGTTTCGCCAACGTATAATTTGCTGCAGCCATTACAAGGGATTGTGTATACCCCTGCCGTGGATTGAAGCTTTTCCTGTCTGTTACTGGTAATGTCCTTAATGGTGGTGGATGTGGAGGTGGATACTCGGAATGAGGTCTTAGAAAAAATGTTGGAAACTTGTTTGCCAAGAAACTTCTTCAACGCTATCCCACCTAGAACTCAAGAATGGTACACTGCAGGTCCTTTAAGTCACACTATGTTTTTAACTATCACACTACTTTTAAGACTCACATGCAGCTTTCTCCACCTGACCCAGCATTCTCCACCTGACTGTACCCCATATATATCTCCATGTTCCTCATTTTCCAGGTAGATCTGTCTGTGACTCGATAAAGCCCACTGCGTGGGCGAAACGTTGTCAATAAAGGATCACATTATACTGCTTATGTGTTTATTTTTCCATTGTGTCGGTATTTTATACCATTTATTTCCATGATGGTAGTTCTTGGGACTATGATAGTAGTTCCTGAGACTATGATGGGAGTTCCTGAGACTATAATGGGAGTTCCTGAGACTATGATGGGAGTTCCTGAGACTATGATGGGAGTTCCTGAGACTATGATGGTACTTCCTGAGACTATGATAGTAGTTCCTGAGACTATAATGGTAGTTCCTGAGACTATGATGGTAGTTCCTGAGACTATGATGGAAGTTCCTGAGACTATGATGGTAGTTCCTGAGACTATGATGGTAGTTCCTGAGACTATGATGGTAGTTCCTGAGACTATGATGGTACTTCCTGAGACTATGATGGTACTTCCTGAGACTATGATAGTAGTTTCTGGGACTATGATGGTAGTTCCTGAGGCTATGATGGTAGTTCCTGAGGCCATGGTGGTAGTTTCTGAGACTATGATGGTAGTTCCTGAGACTATGATGGTAGTTCCTGAGACTATGATGGTAGTTCCTGAGACTATGATGGTAGTTCCTGAGACTATGATGGTAGTTCCTGAGACTATGATGGTAGTTCTTGAGTATGATGGTAGTTCCTGAGACTATGATGGTAGTTCCTGAGACTATGATGGTAGTTCTTGAGACTATGATGGTAGTTCCTGAGACTATGATGGTAGTTCCTGAGACTATGATGGTACTTCCCTGAGACTATGATGGTAGTTCCCGTAACTATGATAGTAGTTCCCGAGACTATGATAATAGTTCCTGAGACTTTGATGGTAGTTCCTGAGACTATAATAGTTCCTGAGACTATGATGGTAGTTTCAGAGACTATGATGGTAGTTCCTGAGAATATGATGGTAGATGCCGAGAAAATGATGGTAGTTCTTGATCCCATGGTAGTGGTTCCTGATCCATAATGGTAGATCTCGAGACTATGATTATAGATCCTGAGACTATGATGGTAGTTCCTGAGACTATGATGGTAGCTTCTGAAACGATGTGTGTAGGTCCTGAGACGACGAGAGAAGGCCTTAAAGACGACGATGACAACAACGACAGCAGCATCATGTAGCCAGACATGTCTGGTAATGAGGTCAGGTTTGCCTTGGGCCGGTAAAAATGTGACTGGCATATTATTTCCTTCCTAATTGGGGTTCGATGTTATCCTTTGTCAAAAAAAATTGACCTAATACAAAATATTTTTCAGTGTAATTGAGAGAGCGATGGTTATATTTGTTAGTGGATTTCCATAATATAGGATATATTTTTAAATAAGATGTTATGGAATATGGCTTGAATTTTAATGGTCAAACCCTGACCTTGATCTGACTATATATATATATATATATATATATATATATATATATATATATATATAATCATGTCATGCCGAATAGGTAAAACTTGCTGTTTTGGCTTAAATAACAACGCTATTCTTGCCGAATATGGCAAGTGAAAAATTGTGTATGCAATAATTTCCCAAAAATCATTTTGAACCTAACGAAAAAAATATTTCATTGTGTTTGTGTATTATTAAATTATTGTAAACTCACATAAAATATATTTAGTTGGATTACACTAAATTAAATTGAGCTTGTTATAATAAGGTTAGGTAAGTTACCTAAGGCTCTCTGGTGCAAAATCATTAATTTTTTTGTATAACGATAAATGAAAAAGTGTATCTTTAAATGAATAAGAGAAAATTTTAAAAATGACTTAATTTTAAACTGAGTTATTATTAATTGACCAGTTTTACATATTCGGCAGATATATATATATATATATATATATATATATATATATATATATATATATATATATATATATATATATATATATATATGCCGATTAGGCAAAACTTGCAATTTTGGCTTAAATAGCAACGCTCACCTTGCCATATAAGACAAGTGAAAATTTGTGTATGCAATAATTTCGCCAAAATCATTCTGAACATAACGAAAAAAATATATTTCATTGTGTTTGTTTATTATTAAATTAATGTTAACGTATCTAAAATATATTTAGTTAGGTTAGGCTAAATTAAATTGCGCTTGTTGTAATAAGGTTAGGTAGGTTTTCAAAGTTTCTCTTGGTACAAAATTATAAATTCTTACATTAACATAAATGAAAAAAAATATATCTTTAAACGCATAAGAGAAAAATTTAGAAAGGACTGAATTTTAAATGAGTTCTTGCTAATTGACCAGTTTTACCTAATCGGCACGACATATATATATTTAAAGTATTATTATTATTATTATAATCAAATAGAAGCGCTAAACCACAGGGGTTTATATTTAAAGTAAATAACACTGCGACAAGTCAGGGATCGAACCCGAGTCTTCCGGGAAGCTAGATAAATTCTTGACGCCTTAGTCCACTACGCCACTACGCAACAAACATTAGGTTCCCAGTAAGTACACTTGACAAGCCTAGTGTTGATAGTAATGACTATTGTTGATTGTAATTCCTAGTGTTGATTGAGGTGACCATTGTTGATTAGTGATGACCAGTGTTGATAGTGATGACCAGTGTTGATAGTGATGATCAGTGTTGATAGTGATGTCCAGCGTTGATAGTGATGACCAGTGTTGATAGTGATGCCCAGGGTTGACAGTGGTACCAAGTGTTGACAGTGATGCCCAGGGTTGGTAGTGATGACCATTGTTGATAGTGATGACCTGTGTTGATAGTGATGCCCAGGGTTGACAGTGGTACCAAGTGTTGACAGTGATGCCCAGTGTTGAATGTGATGCCCAGTGTTGACAGTGATGACCAGCGTTGATAGTGATGACCAGTGTTGATAGTGATGACCAGCGTTGATAGTGATGACCAGCGTTGAAAGTGATGACCAGCGTTGATAGTGATGACCAGCGTTGATAGTGATGACCAGCGTTGATAGTGATGATCAGGGTTGACAGTGATACCCAGGATTGACAGTGATACCCAGAGTTGACAGTTATGCCCAGTGTTGACAGTTATGCCCAGTGTTGACAGTTATGCCCAGTGTTGACAGTGATACCCAGGATTGACAGTGATACCCAGGTTTGACAATGATACCCAGCGTTGGCAGTGATACCCAGGGTTGACAATGATACCCAGTGTTGGCAGTAATACCCATTGTTGACAGTGATACCCAGGGTTGAGAGTGATACCCAGGGTTGACAGTGATACCCAGTGTTGAGAGTGATACCCAGGGTTGAGAGTGATACCCAGGGTTGAGAGTGATACCCAGGGTTGAGAGTGATACCCAGGGTTGAGAGTGATACCCAGGGTTGAGAGTGATACCTAGGGTTGAGAGTGATACCCAGGGTTGAGAGTGATACCCAGGGTTGACAATGATACCCAGGGTTGACAATGATACCCAGTGTTGGCAGTGATACCCAGGGTTGATAGCAGTATTGTCCTGGGTTGATAATAACTACGCCTTGTTACAGTATTGTTGATAACGTTTTACCCAGTAATAATGCCACAATAAATCACGGTAATTGTGATAATAACTTTCTATATCTCATTGTTTTTCTGGCTAAAATGAGAGTTTTACACTCGTAAATATTTCCTGAATGGCCGCTCCGACAAGATCTCATTGTTGCTTATTTGTTATTAGTTCTTTGTGTGTTTACAGGTAAACACGCATATCTCTCTCTCTCTCTCTCTCTCTCTCTCTCTCTCTCTCTCTCTCTCTCTCTCTCTCTCTCTCCCTTCCTCTCAAGCTGCAAGAGCTACAAATTTTGTTACGAAGGAAGGCTGAAAGCATTGGGTATGCTTTCAGCCTGATAAGCACATATTAAATTATAGTAAGATGTGAAAATATTGAGAAGGAAGAGTTCCTAATACCATAAACATAAACAAGAAGTCGCAAGCATAAACCATGAAAGAAATGTTGTCGTTACTGGCAGATAGGATAGTGGAACAATACAGTGGTTCGAAGAGCAG
The DNA here is from genome assembly GCA_009830355.1 of Cherax destructor. NCBI lineage: Eukaryota > Metazoa > Arthropoda > Malacostraca > Decapoda > Parastacidae > Cherax > Cherax destructor. The sequence goes on along the minus strand of WNWK01001008.1, from coordinate 203,501 downwards.
ATGGTTAAGTGGAATAACCACAGGAAGTCTTCAAAACAAATTAAAATCTGAAAACTAGTCAGGTCATAGCTTGACTTTGCTCCTGTATTTACAAATATGTAAAGAAATGGCAGTTACACACACAGACACACAAACACACATACACAGACACACACACACACACACACACACACACACATGTACCAACATGTAAGGGATACTACCAGAGAGAGAGGAGAGGATGAACCAACGAGACTGGACCTAGTATTCACCTTGAGTAGTGCAGATATTGAGGACATCACACATGAAAGAACCCTCGGGACCAGTGATCATATGGTTTTAAGCTTTGATTACACAGTAGAGTTACAAGTGGACGGGGAGGCAGATAGGGCCAGAAGAATGAAGCCAAACTACAAGAAAGGGAACTATGCGAGCTTGAAGAACTTCCTAAACGGGGTTCAGTGGAGCAGAGAAATGGAAGGGAAAGCAGTAAACGAGATGATGGAATATGTGCCAACAATATGCAAGGAATCTGAGGAGAGGTTTGTACCCAAGGAAACAGAAACAACGAAAAAGCCAGGACGAGCCCGTGGTTCACCCAAAGGTGCAGGGAGGCCAAAACCAAGTGTGCTAGGGAATGGAAGAAGTATAGGAGGCAAAGGACCCAGGAAAATAAGGAGAGCAATCGTAGAGCCAGAAACGAATATGCACAGGTAAAAAGGGTGGCCCAACGACAGTATGAGAATGACATAGCAGCGAAAGCCAAATCTGACCCGAAACTGTTGTACAGCCACATCAGGAGGAGAACAACAATCAAGGACCAGGTGATCAGGCTGAGGAAGGAAGGAGGGAAGGTCACAAAAAATGACCGCGAAGTGTGTGAGGAGCTCAACATGAGATTCAAAGAAGTGTTCACAGAGGAGATAGAAGGGCCTCCAGAAAGGAGGAGAGGTGGGGTACACCATCAAGTGCTGGACACAATACACACAACTGAGGAGGAAGTGAAGAGGCTACTAAGCGAGCTGGATACCTCAAAGGCGATGGGGCCGGATAACATCTCTCCATGGATCCTGAGAGAGGGCGTGGAGGAGCTATGTGTACCCCTAACAACAATCTTCAACACGTCTATTGAAACAGGGTAACTACCTGAGGTATGGAAGACAGCAAATGTAGTTCCAATTTTTAAAAAAGGAGACAGGAACGTAGCACTAAACTACAGACCAGTGTCACATGTATAGTATGCAAGGTCATGGAGAAGATTATCAGGAGAAGAGTGGTGGAGCACCAAGAAAGGAATGAGCTTATCAACGACGGCCAACACGGTTTCAGGGACGGGAAATCCTGCATCACAAACCTACTGGAGTTCTATGACAGGGTGACAGCAGTAAGACAAGAGAGGGGTGGGTAGATTGCATATTCTTGGTCTGTAAGAAGGCGTTTGACACAGTTCCACACAAGAAATTAGTGCAGAAGCTAGAGGACCAGGCAGGGATAACAAGGAAGGCACTACAATGGATCAGGGAATACCTGTCAGGAAGACAACAGCGAGTCATGGTACGTGGCGAGGTGTCAGAGTGGGCGCTGATGACGAGTGGGGTTCCACAGGGGTCAGTCCTAGGACCGGTGGTGTTTCTGGTATTTGTGAACGACATGACGGAAGGAATAGCCTCCGAAGTGTCTCTGTTTGGAGATGACGTGAAGTTGATGAGAAGAATTCAATCGGACGAGGACCAGCCAGAACTACAAAGGGATCTGGACAGGCTGCAGGACTGGTCCAGAAATTGGCTCCTATAGTTCAACCCCACCAAGTGCAAAGTCATGAAGATTGGGAAATCTGTACTGGAAGACTCTCAGTGACAGACAGATAGACAAACTTGAAACACGACATGACTACTGGACCTCTCTCCTTGACGAAGACATTTGTAGACCCACAAACCAACACAACCTTTTCTATTCCTTGTATGAACCTGCTCCTAACCCTATTTACAAATAACCTTTTGATCCTATGTCAGGTACCTTGAGCTGTTCGCCCCTCTGACCCACTTTCGCCTTAGCTGCTGGGTTAAGCCCTGGCTCAACTTCTACACTCCTCTCCTTCGGCTGTCCCGTCCTCCCCGCTCACCTCACAGAAGTCTCATCAACAGGAGAGCCTGCTATTCCTGTTCTCAAGTCTGCCCCACGATCGCCTTAGCTGCTGGGTTAAGCCCTGGCTCTATTTCTACGACGAAGAAGACTCCTCTCCAGCGCTATTCTTCGTCTGTACCGTCTTCCCCGCTCATCCCATTGGGATCTTACCTGAACTTATTCGATTCGCCCTGTGTGTTAGTGTGACTTTGTAAATGGTCCAAGTCGGGCCGAAACGTCGTCGTAAGCTCCTCTCTTTTTATATGTGCGGGTTGTGTGTGTATGAGTATTTATAGGATATAGTCAGGTGGAGACTGCTGGGTAGGTGGAGAATGCTGCATGTGACAGTCTTCAAAGATTCATCCTAGTTGGATGAATCTTATTTAAGCTAACTGGCCCAGTGGCTTACGCGACGGTCTGGAGTTCTGAGACTCTCTGACCGCGGGTTCGAACCCCACCCGTGGTATGGTTTGTTTGCAATCGTGTCATTACGATTTCGTGAGTCATGTTGACGGCTTTGAGGGGGACTTGAGCTAGAGTTCGTCACGGCCATGCTAGCGGGAGATTCGTCTGTAAAAACTTGCATTTGTGGACACAGTGGTGCCTATGCTAACCTTCCTATGGTGTAGAAATATACCTAGTTGGATGAATCTTATTGAAGCTAGCTGGCCCAGTGGCTTACGCGACGGTCTGGAGTTCTGAGACTTTCTGACCGCGGGTTCGAACCCCACCCGTGGTATGGCTTATACAGTTTCGCGTAGGACGAACATAAGAATGAAGGAACACTACAGAAGGCCTACTGGCCCATACAAGGCAGGTCCTTATCAAAACCACACTACCTAAGAATTTACTCCCGTACTCACGACACCAATCAAATCCAGCCCCTCCCACTCATATATTTGTCCAATCTCTTTTTAAAGCCACCCAAGGTAGTTTCAAATTTAGGTTGGAAAAATACGTGAGTGAGAGGGGTTAGTTTTGAGTGGGACTTGCACATGAGTAAATAGATTTATCAAAACTTATTGCTTGGCCAGCGTTGAAAATGGGTTGGGCAAATTCTGTTAGTGGGATGGATTTGTGAAGGACTTGCCTAGTATGGACCAACAGGCCTGCTGCAGTGTTCCTTATTTCTTATGTTCAAAATTGTAACAATGATGCAATGACAGCGTGCAGTAAAGTGCAGGGAATTGTCGATGTAGACAGTATGCCTGACATAAGTGGAATAAGAATGAGGCGATTTAGATGAAGCATTTATTGTTCAAATGAATTTGTGGCACAAAATAAAAAAGTATCCCAATGGGAAAAAAAACAGCAACGAGAGGAAGACAGATTGCATCCTTAAGAGTAGAAAAAAAAAACGAGAGGATAGAGATTAAATATACTCATAAGTATAAAGACACTGTACTGAACAAGCTTTTATAAGAACATAAGAAAAGAGGAACACTGCAGCAGGCCCGTTGGCCCATGGGATATAAAGGGTTTAGATTACCAACATTTGGAAATCTTTATGTTGCATAAGTGTCTCATTCTTCAAGCTTTTATAAAGACTATTGATAAAGCTGTACCATGAGTGAAAAAACAGTCCCAATAAAAGCTTTTTCTGCAGTGTGTGTTAGTACACTCACACCGTGAGGTGCGTCTCAGTCTATATACACTGTGAGTTTAATCCCTACTTTAGGGGTGAAAGTATTCTTGAATAGTGAATAGGTGACAATCAGCCTTAATGATCCTCATGTAGTCGACAGTCTTTAAGCCCCATTAATCAACCTTATACAACCTGTCGGCATGCAGTTAAATGCATGTGTTGACAAAAGCTTGATGAGAGGTTGACCCAGCAGCTGAAGCTCAGCACCTGTGAAAACGCACTCGCCCACGCACTCGCCCATGCACTCGCACACGCACTCGCCCATGCACTCGCACATGCACTCGCCCATGCACTCGCACACGCCCATTCACTTGCACACGCACTCGCCCATGCACTCGCACTCGCCAATGCACTCGCACACTCCCATTCACTTGCAACGCACTCGCCCATGCACTCGCACACGCACTCGCCCATGCACTCGCACACGCACTCGCCCATGCACTCGCCCATGCACTCGCACACGCACTCGCCCATGCACTCGCACACGCACTCGCCCATGCACTCGCCCATGCACTCGCATACGCACTCGCCCATGCACTCGCATACGCACTCGCCCATGCACTCGCACACGCCCATTCGCTTGCACACGCACTCGCTCATGCACTCGCCTATTCACTCGCCCACGCACTCGCCCAAGCTTAGAATTACAAAAACATGTTCACATGAATTTCCGGTTTGACCATAATGCACTGTGCAGTATTTACGGGGCAGGATTTTCGTCCTTTCCGTCAGAGCAGAGGCCGCCTCTTGCTCCCTGCGGTATATTATGATTACAATCAAGCGATGTGTGGATATTGCGAAAAAAAAAAAAGTTTCTCTTTTGAAAACTTTGGGAAAAATTGATGTTTTCGAGATGAGTTTGGAATGAAGAGTTGCCATCTGCGTCTGACCTGACGTTGAAACTGGCCTCTATATCCCCCTTCTCTCTCTCTCTCTCTCTCTCTCTCTCTCTCTCTCTCTCTCTCTCTCTCTCTCTCTCTCTCTCTCTCTCTCTCTTTCTCTCGCCACCAGTGGCGAAGCGCCTCTTTCAATAAATGTTTTGATTGTGCATGTCTTTTTCAAACAATCTATTAGCATTAACATACTTGTACAACAGCTCCATTTCCCTCTCCTCTTGCTCCTTTTCCCTCTCCACTTGCTCCCTTTCCTTCCCCACTTGCTCCTTTTTCCCTCTTGCTTCCGTCACTCTGTTTTTGACTCATGCTTTTTCTTGCACATCGCAGACACAGGGTAATGATAGTAACAGAAATTGTGTAAAACAAAAGCTGAAAAAGGTTCACATACATATCAATGTATTTTATACTAACTGTCGAAGCGCCAGAAATAAAATTAACGAATTACGTTTGGTAGCATGTGCTGGGAACTTTGATGTCATTGCAATAACTGAAACATGGTATAATACCAAGAGTCGGGATATGATTGCTGAGTGTCATATTCAGGGGTTTAAGTTGTTCCATGTAGATAGATATAATGGGAAAAGGGGTGGAGTTGCATTGTATGTACGAGAAAATATAAATTGCTGCATAAAAACAGGCCTAAAAATAGATGGATCATTAACAGAATCTGTTTGGGTAGAGTTTCTAGAAGGTCAAGAAAAACTGATTCTAGGTGTAATATACCGACCTCCAGGCTTGGATCACGATAGAGAGAGACTTCTTTGGGACGAAATTGTTAGGGCTTCTAGGCACAATAACGTAGTGATAGTAGGGGATTTTAACTTTAGTCAAATTGACTGGACTTCTTTGACCGGTAATCTGAGTCCAGTGACTTTATGGAAGTAGTTCAGGACTGTTTTCTGAAGCAGTGTGTGACGGAGCCTACCAGAGATAATAATTTGCTCGACCTAGTCTTGTCAAATAAAGAAACTCTTGTAAATAATCTGGAGATCACTGAAGAGCTTGGAGCTAGTGATCACAAATCCATTACCTTTAATATTACATGGGAGTACGAGAATAGGGATAATACGGTAAAAGTTCCTGATTTTCGTTCTGCCGATTATATTGGACTTAGGGAACATCTGTCTAATCTCGACTGGGGTAATCTAGCTAACGATTACGATGGGATCTGCGTTTATGATTTTTTTCTTAATAATGTACAACGTGCACAGAGTATGTTTATTCCCCAGAGAGAATTTAGGTCAAATAATAACGATCCCAAATGGATTAACAGGAGGCTAAAACATCTATTAGGGAGAAAAGAGGAATTTATAGGCGCATCAAAAGAGGAGATGTTAACCTTATTGACCAATATGTTCAGTTGAAAAGATAAGTAAAAAAGGGGATTAGAAAGGCTAAACGTGACTATGAGATTAAGGTTGCTAATGAATCAAAGACTAATCCAAAAGGGTTCTTTCAAGTGTACAGGACGAAGGTGAGGGAAAAGGTAGGACCTCTGAAAATTGGGAATGGACAGCTGACGGATAACGAACTGGAAATGTGTTCTCTATTTAATGACTATTTTTGTCAGTCTTTACACAAGAAGACGTAAATGAGATTCCAGAAATTAACAATTATTCAGTTCCTGTAGAATTCAAATTAACTAATATTACTGTCACGAGGGATATGGTTATCAAACAGATAGATAAACTGAAGCAAAATAAGTCCCCGGGACCCGACGAGTTGTTTTCCAGGGTACTTAAAGAATGCAAAATGGAACTTAGTCAGCCATTAACGAATGTGTTTAATACGTCCATCCTAACTGGTGTTGTGCCAGAGATGTGGAAGATAGCTAATGTAGTTCCTATATTCAAATCAGGGGATAAGTCCATTCCATCAAATTACCGTCCAATAAGCCTCACGTCTATAGTAGGCAAATTATTAGAATCAATTATAGCTGATATTATCAGAAGTCACCTTGAAGAACATAATTTGATTAATGAATCTCAGCATGGGTTTACGAGAGGTCGTTCCTGCCTGACAAATTTACTGACGTTTTTCAATAAAACATTTGAGGCAGTAGACAGTGATAAAGAATATGATATAGTTTACTTGGATTTCAGTAAGGCCTTCGATAGAGTACCTCACAAGAGACTCTTAAGAAAGGTGGCAGCTCATGGTATAGGAGGTAAAGTTCTAGCATGGATAGAGGCATGGCTTACCAATAGAAAGCAGAGAGTTTCCATTAATGGGGTCAAATCTGAATGGGGATTTGTCACCAGTGGCGTTCCACAAGGATCAGTTTTGGGCCCATTGTTGTTCATAATTTACATAAATGACCTTGATGAAGGAATTGCAAGTGACATGAGTAAATTTGCTGATGATACAAAAATAGGCCGTATAATTCATTCTGAGGAGGATACCAATGAACTCCAGGAGGATTTGGATAAATTAATGTCTTGGTCTGAAAAGTGGCAGATGAAGTTCAATGTGGACAAGTGTAAGGTGCTAGTCGTTGGTAATGAAAATATCCCTCGAATTTATAAACTAGGTGAAGTTGAGCTTGATCATACAGAATGTGAAAAGACTTGGGAGTCATGGTAAGCAGAAATCTAAAGCCAAGACAACAGTGCCTAAGTGTGCGCAATAAGGCTAACAGATTACTAGGATTTATTTCAAGAAGTATAAGCAACAGAAGTCCAAAAGTTATTTTACAACTCTATACATCACTAGTGAGACCTCATTTGGATTATGCAGCTCAGTTTTGGTCTCCTTACTACAGGATGGATATAGATTCATTGGAGAACATACAAAGAAGAATGACTAAAATGATTTACAGTATAAGAAATCTCCCGTATGAAGATAGACTTAGAGCATTGAATCTCCACTCTCTGGAGAGACGTAGAATGAGGGAGATATCATCGAGGTGTACAAGTGGATGATGGGCATAAACAAAGGAGATATTAATAAAATACTGAGGATATCGAACCAAGTAAGAACCAGAAATAACGGATTTAAATTGGATAAATTTAGATTTAGAAAGGACATAGGCAAGTACTGGTTTTCGAACAGAGTTGTAGATGCGTGGAACAATCTTCCGAGTAGGGTGATAGAGGCTAGGACCTTGGGTGGCTTTAAAAAGAGATTGGACAAATATATGAGTGGGAGGGGCTGGGTTTGATTAGTGTCGTGAGTACAGGAGTAAATTCTTAGGTAGTGGTGGTTTTGATAAGGACCTGCCTTGTATGGGCCAGTAGGCCTTCTGCAGTGTTCCTCCATTCTTATGTTCTTATACCGCAGCTATGGTCGTTTTCGAAAGATTTTCTGCACGAGTACCCCAGATTGAGAGTGCTTACCGTAGGCACTTGATCACCCATCCAGCCAACATATCCCAAGCACTTATAAATAACGTAGAACTTAGCCATACAGATTGCGAGAAGGACTTTGGGGTGATGGTAAGCAGCAACCTTAAACCAAGACAGCAATGCCTAAGCGTACGTAATAAGGCAAACAGATTACTGGGATTTATATCAAGAAGTGTAAGCAACAGAAGTCCAGAGGTTATATTACAGCTTTATACATCATTAGTAAGGCCTCACCTAGATTACGCAGCTCAGTTCTGGTCTCCATATTACAGAATGGATATTAATTCGTTAGAAAACATTCAGCGTAGAATGACTAAATTAATACATAGCATTAGAAATCTTCCGTATGAAGAAAGGTTGAAGACCCTTAAATTACATTCACTTGTAAGACGTAGAATGAGGGGAGACATGATCGAGGTATACAAATGGAAAATGGGTATTAACAAAGGGGATATAAATAAGGTCTTGAGAATATCTCTCCAAGAGAGAACCCGCAATAATGGATTCAAGTTAGATAAGTTTAGATTTAGAAAGGATATAGGAAAGTATTGGTTTGGAAATAGGGTAGTTGATGAGTGGAACAGTCTGCCTAGTAGGGTTATTGAAGCTAGGACCTTGGGTAGTTTCAAATTTAGGTTGGATAAATTCATGAGTGAGAGGGGTTGGATTTGAGTGGGACTCGCACATGAGTAAATAGAATTATCAAAGCTTATTTCTTGGGTAGCATTGAAAATTGGGTTGAGCAAATATTCTGTTAGTGGGACGGATTGTGTAGGACCTGCCTAGTATGGGCCAACAGGCCTGCTGCAGTGTTCCTCCTTTCTTATGTGCTTATGTTCTTATAGTTCCTTGATAATGTGAGTAGTCACGAAAGCGCTTGGAATTCTTCTTTTTTTTCATAGTGGTTGTTTTGCATATATATATATATATATATATATATATATATATATATATATATATATATAGTGTATTTTATCAACTACAATCCCCAGGCGGCTTCCGCATGTGACGATTGTGGGAATTACAATAACTCAATACAGTAGCTGATTATAAACCATACATTTGTGCAACAATTGTGGAAACGTTTCTCCAGCCAGTGGCTTCCTCAGTCCAGTACAGAGAAGAATGATCAAATTTATCATTGTGTCGGTTCTTTGAACCATTTAGCTACAAACTAGCTAATGCACAGTACTTGAAATTTCCATTAACAGCGGTTGAGGTTGAGGTAGTCGAGACTCGTCACGCTTTAGTAATGTTGTTATTGCCTTCTAGTGATTACCTTGATGCTTGTGGTATCAGATGGCACCCACCGAGTGGCGTCACTTGTTGTGCCTCCCAGACACACTGTCCCTCTAAACTCCTTTCATTGGGAATCTGTGACAGAGGCTCATGCTAAAATATCTTAGACATTCTTTCATACTGCGGTTTGTCATTTTACTGAGAAGACGTTTCGCCCACCATGGATCTTATCAGTTAAGAACTGGTAAAGTCCCTGGTGGATGAAACAGCATCACAATAAAATGCCATAAACCGATTGCGTCTTATTAATATTCTTGTTGGTGCATAATAACATTGAATTGCATTTTCTTGCACCTGAATTTTTTTTTCAATCTAATAATTATTAGTAACAAAGCATTACGGAGGGATCTCGGACAATGTTCTGACATGGAAGTCTGCCATACTTGTCCACACACCACGAGGAATTCCTTGGTAATGCAGCTCATCGTGGTTGTGGTAATATAAGTATGAAGTACTGCACTAGGCTTATTGGCTTATACTAGACAGGTCATTATCAAATTTAACCTTGAAGAACACTAGCCTCCACATCCACCCTGAGCAACATGTGGGATTTCCAATCTTGTTGAATTTTGAGGATCCACAGCATCGTAGAAGAGAATAATAGTGACTTTACAGGATCCTGAAAGATCTCTTTGAGTGCTCGGTATTTTCCTCTGTCCATTAATTTTTGAATACGGAAATTGATCCCTGGCCTGAGTGTATGTATATATTGTTAGTTAATCTTTGGAAAACTGTAGGATGCCCCTCTCATGCCTTCGCGTCCTTCTCTCCCCCAACCCTCAAGACACATATTTGATCTGTTTTTTATCCTCTCAGTAGGGTGGAAACCCAGCACAGGTACACCATTGGTTGCTTAGCCACTGAGCGGGATCACCATATGACAAGACCCGCCGTCAGGATAAATTTCTCTACCTCGAAGAAAATACCTCCACTGCCGCCACCGACCTCTGCTCCCTGAGCCTCTCCTACCTCCACCCGGGAACCTCATCTTTACCGATGTGATGGTTCTTCTGGTGTCTTTGTTACTGCCGCCGCCGCCGTCCCATTTGGTCGACCACCCCTTAAATCGCGTGCACCTGAAAGACGAGAGGTGGTAAAGATGGGCGCTGGGTTGGGAGGGGAAAGGTTGATGCTAGGGAAGGACATGGGAGGAAAGAGAAGGCTGCAACAGAAGGCCAAGAATGTTGGAAAAAAGGAGAAATGAGAAGATGGGAAGGCATAGGAGATGTGGAACATGAGAAGTAGCGATGAAACACAGGGGAGAAAAGGGAATGAATTATAGATGATTAAACAGAAAGAGGGATGAGGAAGGGACTAAAGGAGATAAGAGAGACGGATAGAGGGAAGGGAATAGATAGAAAAATAAGAGTCAGAGAGAAGAGGGAGGGAAGATATAAGCAAGGCAACAGAATATATATTTTCAGTAAACAAACATTGAACCAGACAACGAACACCAAGTAATGAGAAAGGGAACAGAGAGAGAGAGAGGGAGAGAGAGAGGGAGGGAGGGAGGGAAGGGGTAGAGGGTTCTCGTCATCCTCCCCAGGGTGGGGGAAGGTTCACTTGTGACTACTAATCAGCATGATGAGATAACCTTGGTGATGTTGGTCGAGGGGAACATTATCCTTCTCCTTGACTGCCTCAGTTTCAACTTGTGTCGCTTAATTGCCGAGGGTAATTTTCCTAAACGAGTCGAGCAGTAGTGCTGGCACGTAATGGTAAGATGATATGGGGTCGAATTTGGTAATTACAGATCAAGGTTGTGGGGGGTAATGTTTGAGTAATTGTAGATGGTGAAGCGAGGAGTGGATGGAGGTAACACTTTGAAGGCTTTTAGACAGATTGTGATCCTGACTTTGAAGGCTTTTAGACAGATTGTGATCCTGACTTTGAAGGCTTTTAGACAGATTGTGATCCTGACTTTGAAGGCTTTTAGACAGATTGTGATCCTGACTTTTCAAGCAACTATCGCTTTGCTAAGTAAACAGTGATTTTTTTTACAATGACTTTGGGAAAATCAGTCTCAACATCACGAAATTAATACGTTTCATTGATGTTAAATATTACTACTTACTTAAGTTTGGTAGGATTAGTGTAAATTATGTTACGTTAATTTCACAAGCTTTAAGTTTTGTTAACGTTTTGCGGAGCTTAAGATGAGGTGTGGGTTACCAGAATTATATTTCAGAAGTGTTAAGTAAATGGACACAGAAGCAACTAATGTGACATTTCATCGTGACAATGTTCCGCTCTCCAGGAGTTTTGTCAAGCTTGACAAAGCTCTCGTAGAGCGAAACGTTGCCACAATAAAATGTCCCATTAGTTGCATCTATGTCCATTTACCTAACATTTTGAAGGTAATTCTACCAATACCACTATAATACAGAAGACCAAGGAGAGGCTGTTGAGGTGGTTTGGACACCTAGAGCAAAACTGAATGATTACGAGAATATATAAATCTGAGATGTAGGGAAGGCATAGTAGGGGTTCTCCCAGTAAGGTTAGAGATAAAGGGGTAGACTTGTGTTGTAGACATGTTCATCCAGCTGTGTGTGATCACGTTAGATCGTAGTTGAGGCATTGTAGTTAAAGTATTGGTGGTATGAGCATGGACACATTTACGAAGGGATTCAGGGAAACCGGTTAACTAGACTTGAGTCCTGGAGATGGAACTATAGTGCCTACAAACCATACCACGGGTGGGGTTCGAATCCGCGGTCTAGAGTTTTGAGATAGTGCCAACACTCTGAGAAAGGGTGGAGATGTTGGAGTCCGGAAGGCCATTAGAACTGCAATTTAAGCAGCGATTGAATGAATGATGGTCAATGTGTTCCCTCATTTTTGGGCCAACTTACATAGGTAGAAGACTGCCGGTGAGTTAGATATAAAAGTGAGTGTGTGTGAAATTATATATGTATATATATATATATATATATATATATATATATATATATATATATATATATATATATATATATATATATATATATATATATATATATATATCACGTGCCGAATAGGTAAAACTGGTCAATTAGGAAGAACTCATTTAAAATTAAGTCCTTTCTAAAATTTTCTCTTATACCTTTAAAGATATATTTTTTTCATTTATGTTAATGTAAAAATTAATAATTTTGTACCAAAATTTTTTAGAAAACTTACCTAACCTTATTATAACAAGCGTAATTTAATTTAATATATTTTAAATAAGTTTACAATAATTTAATAAACAAACACAATGAAATATATTTTTTTATTAGGTTCATAATGATTTTTGCGAAATTATTGCATTCACAAATTTTCGCTTGCCTTATTCGGCAAGAAGAGCATTGCTATTTAAGCCAAAATCGCAAGTTTTACCTATTTGGCACGACATATATCATTAACAGAACTGCGGCTAGCCAGGATTCGATCCTGCATCACCATGCCCACCCCTGCGAGAACAGGACAAAGTGCGCATTACTCTATCGACTTATTACGAACACATATAATGAATGGCCTGTGAGACCTGATCGTAATGGGAAATGGAACAAACAAAACTCAACAGAAGACTATAATGTATATTTGCCTTCACTAGTTATATACATGTATGTACACTATGTGCAATATGTACAGATAGAATAATAAGTGTACACTACAGTGACAGATGACAAAGCAGAAGCAAGAGTGTGCACCATGCTCAACCAGCAGCTAGGCAAGTCTGCCATTGCTTATCGCAAGTGATCCACATTGCTTCAGCTTTGGCGGCCTTGCCTGTGATTGACCAATAAGCCAAAATACTGATTTAACGATGGGTACCCTATTGATCGTTAAACCCTTAGCACCTGGTTCGCTGGTTGGGAGGCAGCCTATATGGGAGTGTGTCATACGCCGAATAAATTGTAACATAATCTTTGCATGCCACACCACTTGACCAACAATTCTCAAACACCAGGCGCTCAGTGGGACTGAGGGTGTTTTCCCTGATGCGAGAACATGCGTGGTCATGGAACCTCAGAGACTAGTTTCAAACTCGTCCTGTTTGGGGGACCAGCCTTCACAAACAATTTATATATTAATGAAATCACGAAACAAGTGATTTCGTTAATGCTGGTCAAGTGGATAGTGAGATGCGTACTTTGTCTTCCTCTTACAGGGCTGGCCATGGTGACACAGGATCGAATCTTGGCTAGCCTCAGTTCTGTTAATGATTCAGAATCACTTATTTCGTGATTTCATATATATATATATATATATATATATATATATATATATATATATATATATATATATATATATATATATATTATAAATATATATATATATATATATATATATATATATATATATATATTATAAATATATATATATATATATATATATATATATATATATATATATATATATATATATATATATATATATATATATATATATATATATATATATATATATATATATATATATATATATATATATATACCTGTGTGTATGTGTGTTGTGAAATTGAATTAGTGAATTAGGCTCATTGCATAGTAATGTATTTATTACTTTATATTCACTGAGCAGAGAAACTAATTGTTCCTGTGACATTCTTACATTTCATTAAGATATATCACTATGTAGTCTACCTTTAATTTTAAAATGGGTGCAAAATCAAGTCTTTCCTGACCCTTGTCAGGAAAGACTTGTCCTGTTTTTCTGCATCTTCCGCCGTAGCTCTCGCTCCGGTAGTCTCTCTCTCCTCTCTCTCTCTCTCTCTCTCACCTTCAGGCATTTTTCACGTTGATTGTGAGAGATGTTTCTCGTTTAAAGCTAATGGTTTAAGGCTACTGGATTCTAAGTCGCAACCTGGGGACAAAATTGACCTTATTACCCGAAGTGTTCTGCATAAACAGAGGCTTTCTATAGAGTATGTCATTGATGTCAGCAAGGTCTGCAGAAGTTGTATCATGTACTTGTAGAAATAAAAGTTATTATTAAGGGCGGCCGCAGTAACTCTGAGGAGTATCATCATTGCCGTGTCGCCTCACTCAGCTTTAAAAATTTTTGTAATCCTCTCATTCATTTTCCTCGATGAGGATAACTCTACTTTTGTTGTACTTTATACAAATTAGGTTGGACGTTATTACTTCTAGATCCTTTATAAGCTCTTCAGATTATGATTTTTTTTGGACTCTCCTTGTATCCAGTATCTGTTTTGAGTACTTCGTTTATCTCTGTACAACGTGCTACTTTTCTTTGGGCACTGAAAGACTAACAATTTGTCATTGTTTATGGTTTTTGACTTTCAGGTGGGATTTTTTTTATGATTCTGGTGTCTCATACAAAATATAACACAATTGAATAGCACGATAGAGCCAGTGATGGCTCTATCTATTTATTTTCTATCAAACTTAGGTTAAAAGGCCAAGTACTCCAGTGGATCAAGGAATACCTAAATGAGAGAAGGCAGAGATAATCAGTAAGGGATGAAAATCAGAACGGGAGGAATTAATAAGTGGAGTTCCCCAACCAGAGGAGATAGAATCCTGTGTATCACTACTGACGTAAAACTAAAGAAGAGGAACAGGGGAGGACAGCGATGCACTACAGAGGCACCTCAATAGACTGCAAATATGGTCAAACAAGAGGCTTCTTGAGTCCAACCTCAATAAAGAATATGTAATACGTTTTGGAGAAGGGGAGGGAAGACCGGACACAGAATACGGCATTGGCGGCGAGAGGCTTCAGATTTAAAAAAAAAAAAGGAAAATTTTGGGGGGGTAAATATAGCGTCAAACATATTGCCAGAATTGCACGCGAACAATATAACTGCAGCGGCATATGCAAGATTAGCAAACCTCAGAACAGCATTTAAGAACCTAAACGAAGAATTTTTAGAACTCTTTATGACCTAAATATGTTAGTCCAGTCACTGAGTACGCTGCCTCAGCATGGAGCTCCGGCATAGATAGCACGTGCAAAAGTTCGACAAGGTGCAAAGGTTAGGAACCAAGCTAGTACCAGAACTAAGGGAAATACCATATGATTAGCTGTAAGAAGTGAAACTGATAACCTTGGCGGTTAAAAGGACAAGGACGAACATGATTACTACGCACAGATTCCCGAGAGGAATTGACAGGGCTGACAGAGAGCGACTACTTGAATAAAGAGAACTAGGATTAAGGGGACATAGGTGGAAGGCGTATACACAGATGAGCTTTAGAAAACAGTCTCAGGATGGATGAGAAGTGGAAGGACTTGGACGAGGAAATGTTGGAGGCAAATTCAATACAAAGCCTCAAGAGTAGATATGATAAGGCCCAAGAGGCCAGAAATCAGGGATGCAGGTCAAAGTGGTCCAGGAGGCAAGACCAGGAGGTAAGTCTCGACCCTTCAAACACAAGTCCGAGTTTAATTCGGTAAGCACACATATTAGTAACAAACGGTAATTAAAACACACACACTAAAAAAATAATAGGTCAAGTGTGTGTCAAGTACCTATTGATAAACGGGAACTAATAGAGAGAGAGAGAGACAGACAGACAGACAAAGACAAAGTGACAGTGACAATGACTCACTCACTCACTGAGTCACTGACTGACTCACTGACTCATTCCCTTCCTTCCTTCCTTCCTCCCTTCCTTCCCCCCAACAGTGCTAGTTTTCAGTTCTACATTTACATCATCTAAATATTCCTTGCATATTTAAGGTCTTTAACAATTAATTTTTTTCGATTATTTTTTTGTGGTGACACAAATAGACAAAAAGCCTCAATTTATTCAAATTGCTTTTGTCGAGAGGCTGTGTTAGAGAGGCATAAATATAAATATAAATATTTATAATATACACCTGCTTCAATTTGCATTTTAATTTCGAGCTGATATATGAATTCATTTTTTTTTGGACTTTTCCAGATAAGAAAAGTTTCGTCCAATATTCCTACCATTTGTGGCGGCGTCTTTAATAAGGATTAGTTCATAGAGCATAAAATCAGAGTTTTTGTGGCTCACAAGTTTGTTTACCAACACTGACCCTCACCGCGCTTGTACTTAATACAATACGAAAATATAGAATTTTTTTTTTTTAGATTGACAACGTTCTCAATTTTTTTTCTTCTCCCGATGGAATTAGTGTTAGTGTGTCCTCTAGCGGGGCAGGATGAGTGTGAAAATTCTCAGTGGAAGAACTCTTTTAAGTCTTCAGAATTTGTTTACGAGTTCCTTTCACTAGTTTGGTGCAATAATCAGCATTGTCACACGATTGTTGTGTTATTGTTTTATCTGGCCGCAAGTTACTGCTCCAGCATCCGGCAAAGAGCAAAGCAAATTCCGAAAACATCTTTCAGTTTCGTGTATCGACAGACTTTAATGTGTATTGCAAATTGTTCTTGTTGCAGAAAAACGATTTCATGCTTCCTCGATCTACATGAATTTATTTACTGGCGGGAGTATTTTGTGTCAGTGATGCATTAACTGTGCTTGTTGTGGAGCCCACATTGTGGTGTGTTGGTGACAGATGTATTGAAACGCTACTGTAATTCTACTACCAGAGGTTTATTATCATGAAATGACACCGATTCACCTGACATACATTACGTCACAATTATATGTATTAAAATTATACACGTAAAATCTGTATTCTATGTCGTACTACGTATATGTTGCAGGCTTGCGACATAAGCATGTGCTTTATGAAAAATTATACTAAGGTATGTATTAGTAGATATCTACTTCGCATAGCTAAAAATTGATGAGTATGGAAAGTTAGATCTGCAACAGATGCACTTTCCATTGCATGGCTCACATTTGCAAAGGTGCTTGCAGTCTTCAGATACTGTGTTGAGGTTAGTCAAATACACATTCCTTGTTCCCTCATAATTTTTTCCCCATCTCCAACTGTCTGGTAATGTTAGTATTGACATGTGATCAAGACATTGAAAATAAATATGACCTTCTGGTAAGCTGCTCTGTGTGTGCTGCAGAAGAGCTGCTCTGTGTGTGCTGCAGAAGAGCTGCTCTGTGTGTGCTGCGGAAGAGCTGCTCAGTGTGTGCTGCAGAAGAGCTGCTCAGTGTGTGCTGCAGAAGAGCTGCTCAGTGTGTGCTGCAGAAGTGCTGCTCAGTGTGTGCTGCAGAAGAGCTGCTCTGTGTGTGCTGCAGAAGAGCTGCTCAGTGTGTGCTGCAGAAGAGCTGCTCAGTGTGTGCTGCAGAAGAGCTGCTCAGTGTGTGCTGCAGAAGTACTGCTTAGTGTGTGCTGCAGTAGAACAACTGCTTAACACTACGCATTATGTGGGAGCGGCCGTAGAGACAGTGACCTCTCGGAATTGTCTACAAGTGTTCATGTCTGTCACTTTTCACTTCCCTGTGTTCATGTCTGTCACTTTTCACGTCCCTGTGTTCATGTCTGTCATTTTTCACGTCACTGTGTTCATGTCTGTCACTTTTCACGTCCCTGTGTTCATGTCTGTCACTTTTCACGTCCCTGTGTTCATGTCTGTCACTTTTCACGTCTCTGTGCCTCATTTGCGTCTTTAACTTGACTCTGTCCCTTTGCTTCCGTTCCTTGGCTTTCAACGGCTGTGTTCCTGTTTCATCTATCACGTTCACTGATTATCCTGAGCATCGTTAACTTGTCTTCCTTGATCTTTCGAATATTTAATGACAGCCGGTTCAGGTCTTTAAGTGTGTCTTCCTAGGTCATTAACGTCAGCTCTGTGATTGGGTGTGGGCTCCATGCTGGTGCTGCGTGCTCTATGATGCGCCTGATATATTTCACATAGTATAGTGTACTGAATTACTTTTTTTTTTTTTTTGAGGTTTCTGAAAAAGCTAATGTCAGATTTGCCTTTCGCACATATACTGAAGAATCTGTTTGGTTTAGCAGCTCTCTAGTAATTTGTTAGTTACAGTATCCATGTTTACGTCCTGTGAGGTGTTCAGTCTTCTCTCTCTCTCTCTCTCTCTCTCTCTCTCTCTCTCTCTCTCTCTCTCTCTCTCTCGCTCTCTCGCTCTCTCCAGTCTGTACATCGTTTCAGGTCTTAATTTCACTAACACATTTTTTTTTAACATTGGAAATGTTCGAACTGAATTCCATTAATCAGTTGTCTGACTATGCCTTAATTTTTAAATGTAATTTTTTAGTCTTTTTCCTGCCTTTTTTTAGTCTTTTTCCTCACTATTTTTGCATCAGCAAATAGATGATTGGTACTCGTTTATATGTACGACGAACCGTACCAGACTCGGTACTGATTCACGAGACCCAGCTTCTTCATCCTAATACTATCACTCCGTGCAGTTTGTAGAACAAGGTCGGTGGGCATGCCCAGAAGTGGTAGTCCCAGGGAGTTGGGGGATGTGTTGTGGGAAGGGAGTGAGGGATAATGGAATGAGGTTGGGGATGGGACAACAGGTATCCTGGGTCATCCCGTCCTCAGACTCGTTCATTTTTGGCGTACATAATTTCGTGAATTTTTGATCGACCATCGCCGTTGTACCAACCCGACCGGTCACTCCCTCGTTTTTTGTATTTTAAGATAAATAGGTTACATTAACGTTAATAAACTTAAATTCACGTTATTTGACTACGAATAACCCAAAACATGACGAATACATAATGTATGTCATCTAGCAGTAACTAAGACTGAGCAAATACACAATACAAATACGTGGCCAAATACGCTGGACTTTACATTCTCATCATGAGTACAGGCTGAGTTGGTTATGGGTTTTGAGTGATGAGGGTTGGGATATTAGAGTAGTCTTTCATGTCTGTATTTTCATCCCCCATCGTCTGTTGCTCCGATATATATCGAATTTGTTTGACTTTCTTTGTTGCATCATGATTCTCTTGTGAGTATCATGATGCTGCTATTGCTGCTGTTGTTGTTTCTGGTGGTGGTGGTGCTGCTGCTCTTCAGAATTCTGTCTCTCACACTCTTGAGTATATGTTAAGAGAATGAACTTTTGCCACCTGGAAAAATTCCCACCTACATAAAAGCCATTACTTTTTTTCCCTTCTTCCTCAATTACATCTTTAGTCAGTAGTTTTTCTACATTTCCCATTCACTTCTCATCAGGTTCACTCCCGCAAACCTCGGATTCTATTCCACAACCAGCAAAAGATAATTATAAGTTATCTTACACTGTTCTTGCCCCTGTCCAGCTAACAGTAAAAATTAGTACCTGTGTATTAACCGGCTGTTGTGGAGTTCGTCCAGGAACAAAATGCTATGCAAACTTTTTAGAAACTCCAGTTCTGCTGGACGTCATATCATGGCTAAACGATTCCTTTAATAAATGTCGTAACTGTACGTAGTATGTAGGTTCCACCTCTTGTCGGTATCACAGTAAGTTGTATAACCTTAACTAGAAGAGCAAGCGAGGGAGCTCAGTAGTGGCCAGCGGAGAGGCGGGGCCAGAAGCTGTGACTCGACCCCTGCAACTATGTAAAGGTGGACACACACGCACACACACACACACTCACTCACTCACATACACACACACACACTCACTCACTCACATACACACACAAAAAAAGACACACACAAACACACACACACACACACACAAACACACACATTTTCCTGGACTGCAGGAAGGCCTTCGACACAGTTCCTCACATGAGATTAGTAAATAAGTTGGAAGAACAAGCAGGTATAACAGGAAGGGCACTGGAATGGATCAGGGAATACCTCAAAGGGAGGCAACAACGGGTCATGGTGCGTGGTGAGGTATCACAGTGGGCGCCTGTGACGAGCGATGTACCGCAGGGGTCAGTCCTAGGACCAGTGTTATCCCTGGTATATGTAAATGACATGACGGACGGGATAGACTCAGAAGTGTCTCTATTCGCGGATGATGTGAAAATAATGAGGAGAATCACATCGGAAGAGGACCAGGCAGGGCTGCAAACAGACCTGGGCAAGCTCGACATCTGGTCTAGCAATTGGCTTCTTGAATTCAATCCCTCCAAATGCAAAGTCATGAGGATCGGAGAAGGGCAAAGAAGACCGCTGACAGAGTACAAGCTAGGCGGACAAAGGCTACAAACCTCGGCAAAGGAGAAAGACCTTGGAGTGAGTATAACGCCAAGCACGTCTCCGGAGGCACACATCAACCAGATAACTGCGGCAGCATATGGGCGACTGGCAAACCTAAGATTAGCGTTCCGTTACCTTAACAAGGAATCGTTCAAGACACTGTATACCGTGTACGTCAGGCCCATACTAGAATATGCAGCACCAGTCTGGAACCCACACCTGGTCAAGCACGTAAAGAAACTAGAGAAAGTGCAAAGGTTTGCGACAAGGTTAGTTCCACAACTCAGGGGTCTGTCTTATGAAGAAAGATTGAGGGAAATAGGACTAACAACACTGGAGGAAAGAAGGGTCAGAGGAGACATGATAACGGCATACAAAATACTGCGGGGAATTGACAAGGTAGATAGTGACAGGATGTTTCAGAGAGGGAACACAGAAACAAGGGGACACAACTGGAAGCTGAAGACTCAGATGAGTCAAAGGGATATCAGGAAGCATTTCTTCAGCCACAGAGTAGTCAGGAAGTGGAATAGTCTAGAGAAAGATATAGTGGAGGCAGGAACCATACATAGTTTTAAGACAAGGTATGATAAAGCTCATGGAGCAGGGAGAGCAGAGACCCAGTAGCAGACAGCGAAGAGGCGGGGCCAGGAGCTGAGTCTCGACCCCTGCAACCACAATTAGGTGAGTACACACACAAACACACACACACACACACACACACACACACACACACACAACACAAACACACACACACACTCACTCACACTTGTTTATAAATTTGTCGCATTTGCTTTGAGGATTTCATTTGTACAGAAATATTTTCGTCAATCACCACAAAGAACAAGATGCGTGGCAGACGGTGGAAACCTGGGAGGTGTCTGTATAGACCAGCTCTGGCTGACATATTTTACCACCTCCTTTACAAAATCCATCTTGTGTCACAGAATATGAGAGGGAAACATTAAGCAGCTTGTGTTTCCTCTCTGTAACTCTGGCAGAAATGGGTATTCGCACACCACCAGTGTAACTAAGTTTATATTATTCTAACAATATACGAGCCTCCAACTCTCCCTACTGACTCAGAGAGAGAGAAAGAGAGAGAGAGAGAGAGAGAGAGAGAGAGAGAGAGAGAGAGGAGAGAAATTAGGGTGGGCAGTAAGGGAGATTTTATTTTCTAACAAAATTGGATTCATAAGCAATATGCTGCTACCCTATTTTATATGATAGTTAATCAACATCAAAAATACTTTAATTTCTAAATCATAGATCAAAGCAAATTCACTGTTCATATATATACAGAGCATAGATATCCATCCGTGTGTATACACTGTGTCCTGATAATGAAAATCTTACACAGTCTTGGATGGTGGTCAGTATACTAGCGTAGCCACACGTAAGAATCGCCGTGTCTCAGGATCAAAAGCTAAGTTACGTTTCTCTGTCACGTTCCATCACGCAGGATGGGGTGTATACAAGGTGTTGAAATGTGTCAGCCTGAGCTGGGAGACTTCAGTGGGTCAGTGAAATCTTTCACATCAGGCTGACGGATTTCAGCTAGTAAGAAAGGGCAGGAGGAAGTGAGCTGGAGGAAGTTTGAGGGGGTGACGGAGAGGGGGTAATAGAAGTCAGGAAATAGAAGGGAGCGGGAGGGAGTGAGAGAAGACAGGAGAAGTGAAAGGAAGGCAGAGGAAGAGGGATGAAGGAGTGAGAGATGGCTAGAGAGGTGAGGGGAGGTGGTAAGGTTTCAGAGGGAGTGGGGTAAGAGAGAGAGAAAGTAAGGGGAGGGTGAAGGTGAGGGAAGAAGAGGGGAGGGTTGTCAGCGCTGGTGCCACACATGGTGTGGTATTGAATGACAGTGGGCGTAACACCGTATATTATTACGCTCTCCGTGACCCTCCGCGGAGCAAGGGCATACTATGTGCCAAGGTTAGTGCCACATAAATTATGTCTCATTGCTTAGTGCTACGTCTTCTATACCTTGGTGACAAGGTCAAAACCACCTGATCTGTGTTCCCGGCCCTGGGTTAGTGCCGGCTTGGGTTAGTGCCACGTGCTCTATTATCCCAGCCCAAGTTTAGTGCCAAGGATTTTTTAAGTCGGCAAGATTGATCTTAGACTAGTTTAATACACTGATGACAAATTGTGTCCACACTATCTTGAAATAGTATCCAGACTATCCTTACATAGTTTCCAGGCTATCTTTAAAAAGTTTCCAGGCTATCTCTAAATTGTGTCAAAACTATCTATCAATTTTATCCAGACTGTCTTTAAATTGTCCAGATTATCTTTAAATTGTGTCCCGATTGTCTTTAAATTGCCCACACTATCTTCAAATTATGTCAGACTATTTATAAATTGCCTCTAAGACTATTTTCTTTGTATCCAGACAATATTTCTTCAAATCTGGAAGGAAGTTTAGGAACCCAATTCACAATTGATTCAGCCACACAAAACTGTACAGCTACACAAAACTGTACAGCCACACAAAAATGTACAGCCACACAAAACTGTACAGCCACACAAAAATGTACAGCCACACAAAACTGTACAGCCACACAAAACTGTACAGCTACACAAAATTTGAAAAACGTTGCCTAATGACAACGTAAGAAATAACTTAAATCAGCTTAAGGCTGCGTGCTACTTGCACCAACAGCCTGATTAGGTCAACAACCAGGACCGGACCGCTGGGGAAACGAGATGAACCGCACAATCGACTATAAGTGTCTATAGGGAGGCCGTACCTAATTAATGAAGCGGCAGAAAGGAGTCGTTTTACGACAGAGATAATTTATGACAGAGGGTCACTTATGACAGGGGGTCATTCATGACAGGGGATTATTTATGGCAGTGGGGTTATTTATGACAGGGGGTTATTTATGACAGAGGTCATTTATGACAGGGGGATCGTTTATGACAGGGAGATCGTTTATGACAGGGAGATCGTTTATGACAGGGAGATCGTTTATGACAGGGAGGTCGTTTATGACAGGGAGATCGTTTATGACAGAGGGTCATTTATGACAGGGAGTCATTACAGGGGATCATTTATGGCAGGGGGTTCATTTATGGAGTCATGACAGGGAGAATGTTTATGACAGGGGATCATGACAGGGGGTCATTTATGACAGGGGATAATTTATGACAGGGGATAATTTATGACAGGGGGTAATTTATGACAGGTCATTCACAGGAATCATTCACGACAGAGGTCATTCACAGGAATCATTCACGACAGAGGTCATTCACAGGAATCATATACAACAGAGGTCATTCACAGGAATCATTCACGACAGAGGTCATTCACAGGAATCATTCACGACAGAGGTCATTCACAGGAATAATTCACGACAGAGGTCATTCACAGGAATCATTCACGACATAGGTCATTCACAGGAATCATATACGACAGAGGTCATTCACAGGAATCATTCACGACAGAGGTCATTCACAGGAATCATTCACGACAGAGGTCATTCACAGGAATCATTCACGACAGAGGTCATTCACAGGAATCATTCACGACAGAGGTCATTCACTGGAGTCATTCATGACTGTCTGCCTGGATACATAATTTACAACGAAATCATAATGAATATTTAAATAATGAATTAAAATTAATTTTTACCACATTATTTCTTCAGAAGACATACCAAAACGTATTATTATTATTGTTGTTCTTGTCGTATTGAATCTGCAAACCCTGAAGGTCACGGAGGGTCTTGATAATCGGACGTAATCAGGTGGCTTTTACTGGCATCAAGGGAGTCCCCTGGAAGGGAGAATTAAGGGAGATTTGTTAGAAAATGCAGCAGTATTTAATTAAAAGATATGGGAGGAGAGGCAGGTGGAGGTGAAACACAGGATGGAAATAGGTAAACGACACGTATATCTTGTCCAAGACACGTGTACACTGACCGAGACACGTGTACACTGACCAAGACACGTGTACACTGACCAAGACACGTGTACACTGACCAATACACGTGTACACTGACCGAGATACGTGTACACTGACCAAGACACGTGTACACTCACCAAGACACGTGTACACTGACCAATACACGTGTACACTGACCGATACACGTGTACATTGACCAACACACGTGTATACTGACCAAGACATGTGTATACTGATCAAGACACACACTGATCAAGACACATATACACTAATCAATACGTGTCTTACGTGCTGGTGGTCCGTATCACCATACTGGCAACACAGAATGAAAATATTACTCTTTCGTGCAGGGGCGCGCCAGGACGGAGGGAGGGAGGGAGGGAAAACAAATATTCTAGGGTATGGATGAGCCTGTCACCCACCAGTTTAGTGGCACATGGTTGTATTGGATGTAGACATGTGCTTAATATAGATCCAGGCAGCTGCCTGAGTGGCTGAGAGACTTCAGGGACATCTGAACTTCCCCACACTGATTGCTCCCATTGTTTCTCCCCGAGCGAATCTCTAGTGTGTTCCTGAATGTACTCTGTGTGTGTGTGCGTGTGTGTGTGTGCGTGTGTGCGTGTGCGTGTGTGTGTGCGTGTGTGTGTGCGTGTGTGTGTGTGTGTGCGTGTGCGTGTGTGTGTGTGAGCATCATGTTAGTTCTTACAGTGGAGCACTAAGCAGATTGTTGCACACAAAGTTCCACACTGGATCAACTGCTTTGTCTGTCTTCCTCCGGGCTTACGGCCTTGTCTGTCTTCCTCCGGGCTTACGGCCTTGTCTGTCTTCCTCCGGGCTTACGGCCTTGTCTGTCTTCCTCAGGGCTTGCGGCCTTGTCTGTCTTCCTCCGGGCTTACGGCCTTGTCTGTCTTCCTCCGGGCTTGCGGCCTTGTCTGTCTTCCTCCGGGCTTACGGCCTTGTCTGTCTTCCTCCCGGGCTTCGGCCTTGTCTGTCTTCCTCCGGGCTTCGGCCTTGTCTGTCTTCCTCCGGGCTTACGGCCTTGTCTGTCGTCCTCCGGGCTTACGGCCTTGTCTGTCTTCCTCCGGGCTTGCGGCCTTGTCTGTTTTCCTCCGGGCTTGCGGCCTTGTCTGTCTTCCTAAGGGCTTGCGGCCTTGTCTGTCTTCCTCCGGGCTTACGGCCTTGTCTGTCTTCCTCCGGGCTTGCGGCCTTGTCTGTCTTCCTCCGGGCTTGCGGCCTTGTCTGTCTTCCTCCGGGCTTACGGCCTTGTCTGTCTTCCTCCGGGCTTACGGCCTTGTCTGTCTTCCTCCGGGCTTGCGGCCTTGTCTGTTTTCCTCCGGGCTTACGGCCTTGTCTGTCTTCCTCCGGGCTTACGGCCTTGTCTGTCTTCCTCCGGGCTTGCGGCCTTGTCTGTCTTCCTCCGGGCTTGCGGCCTTGTCTGTTTTCCTCCGGGCTTGCGGCCTTGTCTGTCTTCCTCCGGGCTTGCGGCCTTGTCTGTCTTCCTCCGGGCTTATGGTCATTTACACTTAAACTATGAAAAAATGTACTTAGACTCGGGTATGATATTTTTTTTTTTTATATTACTTTTACCACCCGAGCAGCGCCACATATTTTAAACATCCTCAGCCGTCCTGTAAAAACTCTTTGCTACATATTTCAACACATTTCCGTAGAGAATATTGATTACATAATTAAATACATTCCCTTTAGGCCTTAGCTACATAATTCACCATTCATTGGAAGCCGTCGGCTATACATTCAACACACTCCTCTAGGGAACATCTCCGCTTCAAGAGACGTTCCTCCTTCAAAAGATGATTATTCAGCATAAATTCAAATCCCACTTGGGAAAACATCCTTCCCCGGGTCACCTTACACGCACCTTCGCCCAAGCTCCAGTACTGGGCCTCCTTAAAACGTGGTGGTAGATTTGAGGGGCCAAGCCGGAGAACTCAGCATCTCTTTCGGCATAAATGGTGGGGACATTGCTCCTTTTGTCTAAATGTGCTCACTCAGCTGATGACACGGAATGAATTACGGATACTGATAGCGGAGGGGGAAAATTACGAGGAACTGTTTTATTTACTGCCTGATTTTTCTTCTGTGAGAGTGAATTTGTCACGATAATAGCGAGTTGATAATAGTTGTGTAAATGTGGTACGTTAAAAAGTGATTACGTTTAAAGTGCTGAATAACCAAACGGTTCTAGTTATTTTTAAATGAAAAGAAGAAACAATGCTTCCCTTTACTGGTCCGGTGCTACGTTGATCAGTGTTCAGATCACAACACTCTCGCTGCACTGTTACTTGCAGCTGTGATGGTAACACCACCAGATACTGGTGCGAGGGTAGTAGTAGTAGCACCACCCTGGCACCCATCAGACACTGGTGTCAGAGTAGTAGTAGCACCACCCTGGCACCCAGCAGACACTGGTGCCAGGGTAGTAGTAGCACCACCCTGGCACCCGTCATACACTGGTGCCAGGGCACTAGTGGCATCACACTGACACCCAACACATGAGAGGTTGTATCAGATGACTCGACACACGTTGTTCCCAAACTTTTTGTTTACAAAAGTCTGCCCAGCCTCTGCTTTTACAGTGGAGTTACACGTCCCAGACACTCGCGCTCTGCCTCAGACGTATTACGTATCCCAGGTGTATGGAGAGTCCCGAGTGTATTTGGAGGAGGTAAAGGGATAAAATAAGGGAATAAGATAAGGGGATGAGGTAGGTGAATGAGGTAAAGGGATAAGGTAAGGGGATGTGGTAAGGGAATAAGGAAAATGGATGAGGTAAAAGGATAATGTAAAGGTATAAGATAAGGTAAGGGGATGAGGTAAAGGGGATGAGGTAAATGGATAAGGTAAGGGGATGAGGTAAAGGAAAATGCAAAGGTATAAGGTGAGGTAAGGGAATGAGATAATGTTATTTATTTAGTTTTTGAAGTTTCGTAAACAGGAAGACTGTTATCTTGCTGATAATAATTACTTTTAAATATATATTTTCTTCAGACATGTGGGAGATAATCTGTGGAGTAATTATGAGGCAAAAGTGGGAATTTTTGAGTAAATCTGCGCTGGTAATTGGAGTAATTGTTTAATAACTGTGGAGTGATTTTAGACTAACTGTGGGCGAAATTTTTGAGTAACTATGGAATAATGACGTTGGAATTTTGAACAAGTTATGCAATTTTAAAGTAATGTAATTGTGGCATAATTTTGATGTAACGAGTTTTTTTTTGTGGGGGTAATTTGCAGTAATTAATGGAGTCAGCTGGAAATTTTTTAGCTATAAAATATTGAATTATTGCTTTATATAAACAAAATTATTTTCCATTTCATGTCTCCTACAACTGCTGCTGTTTATTTCTAGTGTTTCCTGAGTTGCAGAAGAATACAACTTATACCATTGAGGATTTAGAACTCTACCATCTGAAAATCAGGTAATCTAGATTATCTTGTGCTCTGAACTCGAGTTAATAAAGTCTGTGTGATCTGTAGGTCAAGAGTTATGGCTTAAGTAATTTCTTCGTAAATAAATAGTTCAGAGAACCGACAAGTTGATAGATTAGACACATATGCAACACTTGTGTATCTTTATGGAGGATATGTTTCGCCACACAGTGGCTTCATCAGTCCATGCAAAGAAGGATGGTGAAGATCAGAAGGTGAGTGAGGTAATCAGTACAGCAATCTTCATGGACTGATTACCTCACTCTCACTCTGATCTTCACTATTCTTCTTTATATTGGACTGATGAAGCCACTATGTGACGAAACATTTCCACACTAAGGATACCCAAGTGTTGCACTTGTGCCTACTGTATTAGTTTCGATGTCATAGAGTAATAAGCATTTCTTTCAAGCATCGTAAAGCAGGTAATAAGTATTAAAATATACATTTTTTGAATCAGCACAGTACAAGAATTACATCGACAAAAGTTTATTTCCTTGAAGCAAAAACATCAGTCGTTACTTTTGCTTAAGTATTTTTGTGTTAGATAATACTCGAGCGATCATTCAATTATAACAAGTTAACAGGTCAGTTTTTGAAAGATACAAAACTTTTATCATTGAAGTCCTCGTATTGAACTGATTCCAAATACGTATGGTTCAGTTACTATATGACGAAAATTACCCAGGATATGATGTTCAAAATAAATATTAACGTTTCGTGACGTCCTAGTGATCTAGGTCATAACTCTTGTCTTCTAGATCAGACTGCAATAATATTTACAGATGTGACCTCAGAGTATAAGATAAGCTTGACCCCCAAACATTTAAGATATTTTCAGGTGGTGGGCACTGCTGCCTTGTCCTGGTGGTGGGCACTGCTGCCTTGTCCTGGTGGTGGGCACTGCTGCCTTGTCCTGGTGGTGGGCACTGCTGCCTTGTCCTGGTGGTGGGCACTGCTGCCTTGTCCTGGTGGTGGGCACTGCTGCCTTGTCCTGGTGGTGGGCACTGCTTCCTTGTCCTGGAACTCCTCAACACTGAGTCTCAGAACTTCAATAAGTCGACTTTTTCTACGCACTCATGTGATTAATTTAAGGCAGCAAATTCAGTGAGAGTTCACGACACACAATCCTGAACTGTTAGATTTTTTCAGTATATTGATTAGTTTATAACTTCTATCTCTAGTTACTGCTGAGCTACCAATGAAGACCACGAGGCTTCCTCTGAGAATTGCCAGCAGGCAAGCAGTGCGGGCTAGCAGGCAAGCAGTGCGGGCTAGCAGGCAAGCAGTGCGGGCTAGCAGGCAAGCAGTGCGGGGCTGGCAGGCAAGCAGTGCGGGCTAGCATGCAAGCAGTGCGGGCTAGCAGGCAAGCAGTGCGGGCTAGCAGGCAAGCAGTGCGGGCTAGCAGGCAAGCAGTGCGGGCTAGCAGGCAAGCAGTGCGGGCTAGCAGCAAGCAGTGCGGGCTAGCAGGCAAGCAGTGCGGGCTAGCAGGCAAGCAGTGCGGGCTAGCAGGCAAGCAGTGCGGGCTAGCAGGCAAGCAGTGCGGGCTGGCAGGCAAGCAGTGCGGGCTAGCAGGCAAGCAGTGCGGGCTAGCAGGCAAGCAGTGCGGGCTAGCAGGCAAGCAGTGCGGGCTAGCAGGCAAGCAGTGCGGGCTAGCAGGCAAGCAGTGCGGGCTAGCAGGCAAGCAGTGCGGGCTAGCAGGCAAGCAGTGCGGGCTAGCAGGCAAGCAGTGCGGGGCTGGCAGGCAAGCAGTGCGGGCTAGCAGGCAAGCAGTGCGGGCTCGCAGGCAAGCAGTGCGGCTGGCAGGCAAGCAGTGCGGGCTAGCAGGCAAGCAGTGCGGGCTAGCAGGCAAGCAGTGCGGGCTAGCAGGCAAGCAGTGCGGGCTAGCAGGCAAGCAGTGCGGGCTGGCAGGCAAGCAGTGCGGGCTAGCAGGCAAGCAGTGCGGGCTAGCAGGCAAGCAGTGCGGGCTAGCAGGCAAGCAGTGCGGGCTAGCAGGCAAGCAATGCGGGGCTGGCAGGCAAGCAGTGCGGGCTAGCAGGCAAGCAGTGCGGGCTAGCAGGCAAGCAGTGCGGGCTAGCAGGCAAGCAGTGCGGGCTAGCATGCAAGCAGTGCGGGCTAGCAGGCAAGCAGTGCGGGCTAGCAGGCAAGCAGTGCGGGCTAGCAGGCAAGCAGTGCGGGCTAGCAGGCAAGCAGTGCGGGCTAGCAGATATGCAGTGCAAGCTAGCGGGTCACATTAGCCTGATTTAAAAAGTAATGAGCAAGCTAGGCTGGCCTCAGACCTGGTTGCAGGTTAGAGAAAACCCTGAAAGCAGGTCACAAGGCCAAGTACAGGTACCACGTACCGAGTACGGTGATGGGTAGGTTAGTGTCTGCTACAACACCTCCATTACACCCGGTATTGACAGTGGTGATGCGCTGGCCGATACTATTGGACTTTCTAATTTTAGATTTAATCACCTTTAGTACCATTATACCTGTGATAGGTTTCGAGAGTTCTGCTCTAAATGCCCAGCCTAAGACCGGACTTATTTGTTGACTCACTAATGAACAGGCTGTTACTGCCAGCTGCCCCACAGGCCTATAACTTTTAAAATTCCTGATTGATCAGGCTCTTCTTTCAAGAATAGGTCTAGCTTCCTCTTGAAAATTTCTGCTTCCCTTCCATCATTATTATTTTATACTCACTGTAGATCATATCGGTATAAATTTGATCTGATATAGATTATATCCACAAATATATCTATTGTGGGGTTCGTCAGGGAAAAGATGGTTGAATGAATTACACACGTAGGTGGTATTGGTATATTAGTGGGTCTTGAGAGAGGAGCCCAGGCCTGTCTGTCTGCCGTACCTATGCCTAGTCGTCGAATGAGAGCGGGGAGTCTCGAGACGTCCTGGCTGGCAAGACAGCCTTACTATAATTAGTTGGGAATATCTATATAAGTGTACTACACAAGTAACACTGTTGATATATCTGCAATAGATTATATCTGCAATAGATTATATCTGCAATAGATTATATCTGCAATATACTGTGTGTGAAGTACATTATATCTGCAATATATCCGCAGTAGTTTATATCTGTAATTATACCCGCAATAGATTGTATCCATAATCGATTATATTTGAAATAGATTATATCTGCAATAAAATATATACCAAATAGATTATATCCACACTAGACTAAATCCGCTATAGAATATACCCGGAATGACTACTGTAATGTCAGGAGAGGTAGTCGAGGCTGGGATCCTTTCACTCCGGTTCAGTCAACACTAGCAGTCTGGTTGACCAGGCAAGCACTAGACAAGACTGGTCAAGGGCCGGGCTGTTCGATCAGAGAAACTCTCGAAGCCCGTCAACGGTATGTCAAGGGTAAAGTCGTAGTTACTCTTGGCACGTTTCTGCATCTGTTAATTTAAACGCTGATGCCGCTCCTGTTGCATTTGCTGCTCTGGTGTTCACATTGGTGTCTTTATACTTGCTGTTGCCTCTGCTGCTTCTGCTGTTCTCTCTGCTGTTGCTTATAATACTGATTCTGATGTTACTTATTATGCTTCCTCCGTTGTCGCTTCTGTTGTTTATTCTGTAGTTTTCCCTGTTGTTGTACTGGTATTGCTGCGTTTGTCTTAGTTGCTGACAACGATATCTCTATCTCAGATATAACCCTAACTCCACTTGACTTTGAAGAAGCCATTGATTGCAAGCCTGTGCACTCCACCGCAGGCCCTGACTCCATATTCATCAAGAATTGCAATAAACTATTATCGGGTGCCTTAAATATTCTATTGAGAAGGAACCTGGACACTGGAGTCATCCTACTAAAATAGCCCCACTCCACATAGGTGACAGTAAAGCATTTGCAAAATCTATTGACTGATAGCACTGACGTCCCACATTATCAAGATTTTTTTAAAAGGTCTTAAGAAGCAAGATTACCAATCACATGGAATCCCACGTCTGCACAACCCAGGTCAACAAGGGCTCAGAACAGGCGCTCCTGCCTCTCGCAATTAAGTGGAAGACAAGCTAAATGCAGATGCAGTGCCCACCTACTTTTCAAAAGCCTTTGACAAGCATGACCACGGGGTAATTGATCATAAAATGTGTGCAAAAGAAATAAATGGAAAGATGGGCAGATGGATATTTAACTTCCTAACTAATAGACCCCAAAGAGTAATAATAAAAAATGAAATCAGGGGCTGCTACAGTGAAGACCATTATTCCCCAATGAACGGTACTCGCCCCGCTTCTCTCTCTTATTCTTATATCTGTTATAGACAGGTACATAAACCATAGCACTGTATCATCCTTTGCAGACGATACTAGAATCTGTATGAGAGTGACATCCATAGAAGACACAGCGAACGTCCAAGCTGATAACGGCCAATTTAATAATCAATAGGGACAGATTTCTTTACTATGTTATGGAAGGACTAGGGAAATACATAGGATCGGAGCGAAAGACAAACTAGAGCTAGTCATTAGATCGTAAGTCGAATGTGATACACCTAAGAGGGATAACGACTGAAGATCTCATGTTCAAGGAGCACAACAATGTTCTTACTGCGACCGCAAAAAAAATAATAGGTTGGATAACTAGAAATTTCAAAACAAGAGATGCCAAGCCAAAAATGACATCTTTCAGGTCACTCCTCTCTAGGATGGAATATTGCTGTATACTAACGGTCCCTTCAAGGCAGGCGAAATTGCAGAACTGGAAAATGTGCAGAGAACCTTCAAAGCTCTTTTAAGCCCAGTCAAGCACCTAAATTACTGGAGCATCTAAAGTCCCTCAAACTGTACTCCTTAGAATGAAGCCGAGAAAGTTGCATGGAAATCTGCACTTGGAAGATTCTGAGGAATTGGTCCCAAACCCGCACGCCGAAATAACCGCATATAAACACAGGAGGCTTAGGAGACGGTGCAAGATACCTCCGGTGAAACACAGGGAAGCGATGAGTACAACGAGAGAGAAAATTCAATGAGTGTAATGGGACTACAACTCTTCAACTCCATGCATAAGGGGATTTACCAACAGACCACCGCCAATGGCTGCCTCAAGAACCAACCACCATTAATTACCTCAAGTACCACTAACCAAAGCCACCACCGCCACCACCACTACTAATACTAACTACTTCAGGAACGACTAACCACGACTATCACTAGCTACCTCAGTAACCAATAACCACCACCATCACCACTGACTACCTCAGGAACCACTATCCACCACCACCACTCTCACTGACTACTTCAGGAACCACTATCCACCACCGCCACACCCGCTGAACACATAAGGAACCACTAGCCACCACCACTAACCACCACCACTACCACAACCACAGCTCATCACTTCAACAACTACTAACCACCACCATCACCAATAATCACCATATCAATAACCATTAACCAGTAACCACCTCAGTTTTCACACAGTCAACCATTTTCATAATGTCAACCATATAAAGAAACGCCTAGTCACGACCCCTCTGATTATATAATCAGAGGGGTCGTGACTATGGTACTTACCATAGCCAGGCCCACTAACCACCACCTCGAGAGAGAAAAAGTGGGGGAAGGAAGAGGGAAGGTAAAGAAGGAAGGGATTTTAGAATGAGGGGGAAATGCGTCTTGTATAAGTGAAAGATCTACGCTGACTCTACTTCATCTACTGCTGCTGGTTCTTCTACTTTTACTGATTCATCTGCTACTATTACTGATTCATCTGCTACTATTACTGAATCATCTGCTACTATTATTGATTCATCTGCTATTACTGAATCATCTGCTATTACTGAATCATCTGCTATTACTGAATCATCTGCTATTACTGATTCATCTGCTACTATTACTGATTCATCTACTATTACTGAATCATCTGCTCTTACTGATTCATCTGCTATTACTGAATCATCTACTACTGATTCATCTGCTATTACTGATTCATCTGCTATTACTGATTCATCTGCTATTACTGATTCATCTGCTATTACTAATTCATCTGCTATTACTGAATCATCTACTACTGATTCATCTGCTTCTATTACTGAAACATCTGCTATTACTGATTCATCTCCTATTACTGAATCATCTACTACTGATTCATCTGCTACTATTACTGATTATACTACCTCTACTGCTCCTGTCATTATTAAGGCTCCTACTACGGTTTCATTTAATACCACACATAGTACTTTTTTCTACTACAACAGCTACTATTACTAGTACTGATTCCACTACTACTATTGCTGATATTACTGCTGCATCTATTGCTATTATAACTACTATTGTTCATGGTTATTTATATTACTGTTACTGCTACATTTACTACGGCTTGTATTACTTTTGCTGCTGCTGTTTCTTCTGCTACTTCTGCTAATAATAGTACATCTACTACTAATATTACATGTACTACTATTACATCCGCTGTTACTAAAATCTATTATTACCGCTACTGATTTTTCTATTGCTTCTGCTACTACTAATGCTTCTGTTATTATTGCTTCTGTTGCTGCTTCTGTTATTATTGCTTCTGTTACTGCTTCTGTTATTATTGCTTCTGCTACTACTAATGCTTCTGTTATTATTGCTTCTGTTGTTGCTTCTGTTATTATTGCTTCTGTTACTGCTTCTATTATTATTGTTTCTGTTGCTGCTTCTACTCTTATTGTTTCTGTTGCTGCTTCTGCTATTATTGCTTTTGTTGATACTTCTGCTATTATTGCTCTGTTGCTGCTTCTACTATTATTGCTCTGTTGCTGCTTCTACTATTATTGCTCTGTTGCTGCTTCTACTATTATTGCTCTGTTGCTGCTTCTGCTTTTGTTGCTACTTCTGTTATTATTGATTCTGTTGCTGCTTCTACTATTATTGCTCTATTGCTGCTTCTGCTATTATTGCTACTGTTGCTGCTTCTACTATTATTGCTCTGTTGCTGCTTCTACTCTTATTGCTTCTGTTGATACTTCTGGTATTATTGCTACTGTTGCTGCTTCTGCTATTATTGCTTTTGTTGCTGCTTCTACTATTATTGCTATGTTGCTGCTTCTACTATTATTACTTTTGTTGCTGCTTCTACTATTATTAGTTTTGTTGCTGCTTCTATTATTATTGTTCTTTTGCTGCTTCTACTATTATTGTTCTTTTGCTGCTTCTACTATTATTGCTCTGTTGCTGCTTCTAACATTATTGCTCTGTTGCTGTTTCTACTATTATTACTTTTGTTGCTGCTTCTACTATTATTGCTCTGTTGCTGCTTCTACTAGTATTGCTCTGTTGCTGCTTCTACTATTATTGCTTTTGTTGCTGCTTCTATTATTATTGCTTTTGTTGCTGCTTCTACTATTATTGCTCTGTTGTTGCTTCTACTATTATTGCTCTGTTGTTGCTTCTACTATTATTGCTATGTTGCTGCTTCTACTATTATTATTTTGTTGCTGCTTCTACTATTATTAGTTTTGTTGCTGCTTCTATTATTATTGTTCTTTTGCTGCTTCTACTATTATTGTTCTTTTGCTGCTTCTACTATTATTGCTCTGTTGCTGCTTCTAATATTATTGCTCTGTTGCTGTTTCTACTATTATTACTTTTGTTGCTGCTTCTACTATTATTGCTCTGTTGCTGCTTCTACTATTATTGCTCTGTTGCTGCTTCTACTCTTATTGCTTCTGTTGATACTTCTGGTATTATTGCTACTGTTGCTGCTTCTGCTATTATTGCTTTTGTTGCTGCTTCTACTATTATTGCTCTGTTGCTGCTTCTACTATTATTATTTTTGTTGCTGCTTCTACTATTATTAGTTTTGTTGCTGCTTCTATTATTATTGTTCTTTTGTTGCTTCTACTATTATTGTTCTTTTGCTGCTTCTACTATTATTGCTCTGTTGCTGCTTCTAACATTATTGCTCTGTTGCTGTTTCTACTATTATTACTTTTGTTGCTGCTTCTACTATTATTGCTCTGTTGCTGCTTCTACTAGTATTGCTCTGTTGCTGCTTCTACTATTATTGCTTTTGTTGCTGCTTCTATTATTATTGCTTTTGTTGCTGCTTCTACTATTATTGCTCTGTTGTTGCTTCTACTATTATTGCTCTGTTGTTGCTTCTACTATTATTGCTCTGTTGCTGCTTCTACTATTATTACTTTTGTTGCTGCTTCTACTATTATTAGTTTTGTTGCTGCTTCTATTATTATTGTTCTTTTGCTGCTTCTACTATTATTGTTCTTTTGCTGCTTCTACTATTATTGCTCTGTTGCTGCTTCTAATATTATTGCTCTGTTGCTGTTTCTACTATTATTACTTTTGTTGCTGCTTCTACTATTATTGCTCTGTTGCTGCTTCTACTAGTATTGCTCTGTTGCTGCTTCTACTATTATTGCTTTTGTTTCTGCTTCTATTATTATTGCTTTTGTTGCTGCTTCTACTATTATTGCTCTATTGTTGCTTCTACTATTATTGCTCTGTTGTTGCTTCTACTATTATTGCTCTGTTGCTGCTTCTACTATTATTGCTCTGTTGCTGCTTCTACTATTATTGCTCTGTTGCTGCTTCTAGTATTATTGCTTCTTATACTCTTACTACTACATTTTCTACCACTTCTACGGATCCTCCTCCTCCTCTATTACTGCTAAAGTTATGTATAGTGTCTCAGTAGATTGTCAGTGTAGTGGAACTGGTACGATGATATTAAGCTTGTAATTGTAGTTCTTCTTTCTGAAGGTTGAGTAATTCACAGAACAGTAATCTTCTTCTGCCATAGTGGACCGAAATTGGCTGTGGTTACGTCAACATGGGAAAACAAACGTTGGGTTTCTCTCAGCATGTGAAAGAGAGAGAGAGACTTGAGCCATTATCAGGGCTATTATTGAGGATGTGTTTCGCCCTCCAGGGGCTTCCTCAGTCTGAAGAAACCCATGGTAAGCGAAACGAATTCCTTAATAAATGTCTTGGTAATCGCATGTATGTCTTTTTTCACATACTTGTCTGTGTTAATCAACAATTTTGAAGGATCTTCGTCATGTTTCGCATGACGTAATTGGTGCTTTATTATTTCGATAACGTTTAATTGTGCTAAAATTGTAATTGTGTCACGTTATTGGGAGTTTCGGGGTAAATGTGAAAGTTACAATACCATGGCTCGCGCAATTGTTCACATGCTATCTCTCCCCGCACCCTTAAAACACTTAGTCACTTGACCTGGCCTCTGTTGTCTCCTTACCCTCTTAGGTTCTGACTTGATTTCTGGTCTTATTTTCGCTTTTTCACCCCCGAATTTATATTGTTCCAGAAGGGAATGAGACGTCGTCCTGTTTCTATTTCCAGTTTTAGTTGTGAATTCGGAGTCACATTTAAGAGTGACTGAGGTAGATGGTACCATGCTAATACATTACCCGACTGCTAAGGGATCTCAGGTAAATCGTGTAGTATGTTTGGTAATGATCCTTAAGCCTTATTTAGTTCATTGGTTCTGATTCTTTACACCAGATCCCTCAGGACTAGTGCTGAGATCCCGTAAATATATTAAAATTTAAACATAAATAAAAATTTACACACATACAAACACATACCAAACAGTTGAGTTTCCGGTTTTAAAATTCATGTCTATCAAATGCAAGCTATTACGACGTTAAGAAAATTTTCGACAGAGTTCCCTATGGAACACTAATTTGGAAACTGGAAATAATAGGAATTAAATGCAGACTATTAAAGACGATTAATAAATCTCAATTGTAACACTCGGGTAGCCTTCTTCAGTCGAATACAAGTAAATACAACACTGGAAGCAGCAGTAGTAGTTTTGACGTGATCAGTCCGTCACCATCAATGGGAGGTGGTTAGTACCTCAAGCCAAAAACACATGCAAGCGGTCAAACTTTATATTCTAGTAGACTGAGCAGCAGCAGCTAGGCTAATCATGCCTGTGCTGGAGGTTTGAGGGACTAACCACCGCCCACGAAGAGTGACGAATTGATCACGTCAGAACTACCATTGCTTCCAATTTTATATTCACTTGGATTCGACTGAAGAAGCCTGTTATGGAGGCGAAACGTTTCGGCTTTAAAGATATCCAAGTGGAGCAAATGTGTCTTATTCATTAACTTCTCGGAATTGTATACCATCAAAAATATGATAACTTGAGATTAGTTATAAGATGAAACATATCCTCATGATTTGTCACGAATGGGGCTCCGATTATGTTTTAAATTTTTATAAAAAAACTTGTCATAAGAAATAGAAAATTGCGTGAATATGCAGATGATGCAGAAATCTTAGTTAAAATAAATAAACAAAATTACCGTAAATCATTAGAGAATTATTTAAATAAATTGAACAAATGGAGTGATACAGTAGATAGGTGAACGAATTTAACGTAGATGAATATCATGTAATGGCAATGGGAGGAAGCAAAATCACTCCAAATGAAGAATAATGACTGTCACAAAATACTGACAGATCTATGAATTAATAAAATATGAAATGTTTGAAAAATGTCCTATGTTTTACCGGCACACTTTAAAACAGCTTTCAAAAATAGGAATGGAGAAATGTTAAAAAAAAAAAACATATTTACAATTTATGCCAAAACTGGAATATGCAGCAGAGACTCGACTTAGTGTCCTCGACACCATCAGCAACTTGAAGCCGACCATAAAATTCACACTTGAGGAAGAGAAAGATTACCTAATGCCACTTCCTGACGTGCTATTCCACACAGGTAGTAATCGACTCATATTAAAAGTATATATAAGAGGGACTTGCTACATTTTACTCTCATCATAATAACGGAACTAAAAGAGGCGTTGTGATAGAATTATTTGCAGGGGATACATAGAAAATGTAGCCCAAAGTTCCTCAAAGAGGAGTGTGAATACATTACGCAGGTATTTAAACTACTGCACTTCCCTCTTCACTTCAATGGCGGCTGCAGGAAACGTGCGGCACGTATTCTCAATAGGAACAACGTCGACAAATATATTGTTCTGTATAATTCATTAATACTTTAAAAATCAGACAAGTAGATTAATATAACACATGTGCATCACTTGGGTATCTTTATTTCGAAAGCGTTTCTTCCATCAGAGGCGCTATCAATCAGTAACGAGAAACCATACCACGGGTGGGGTTCGAACCCGCGGTCAGAGATGCTGAGGGATCGAGCACCTATCATGGCTGAGGGACTGATCACCTCCTGGTCAAGAACTGATCACCTCAAACTACCTCTTCATCTCTTCCACTATTATTGTATTAGAAAGTACTGCACATGAGTTTCATTCATCCACATGGCTCATTGTGTCACCAATGTATTCCTAACAATGGTACTCAGTGAGGTTAAAATTGCTGCAAATCCTTCGACGGCTGTCAGAGATTTATTAAACAAGATAATCACCTGTGCAGGAGTTTACATCATGCCTTGTACAAGGTATGGTAAAACGTATGTGGGTGAAACGTCAATATCCCTGGAAGTGAGAATGCTTGAACACAGGAATAAGGGGAACCCCAACGACTAGAAGAATGTCATGAGGTGGCAAGCAAGGCCACCTCATGCTGATGCCAGGTTATTTATGCTTAAACAATTATATACGTTGTGGAAAGTGCTTAGAGGCCGCCATGATGGCAGTCATCAACACCATCTCAGAAAAAAAATCGGCAGTTATAGCATTTCCAAAGTCTTGGCAGACCGATTTCCTCCTATCCTGGACACCAGCCAGCAACGTGACGTCTGCCGCCTCCATTAGATGGAAGTAGGATCTTCCTAGCATTAGGCGACACCACGCTGCCCCAGAGAGCACTCCTGAAGACCTGTTTCCGCTTTCGTATGTACTATATAGCCTATTTTCTAACGTTACCCTTATATGTTACTTTTAGTATGTTACTCCATTTCTTGCCAATGCTCACCTGCCCTTTTGCACTATATATATATATATATATATATATATATATATATATATATATATATATATATATATATATATATATATATATATATATATGGCGTGTCGTAAGAGGCGATTCTCCTGTATATATTACTAAATGTAAAAGGAGAAACTTTCATTTTTTTCTTTTGGGCCACCCGCCTCGGTGGGATACGGCCGTTGTGTTGAAAGAAAAGATATATATTTATATATATATATATATATATATATATATATATATATATATATATATATATATATATATATATATATATATTCTGTTCTTGCTTCTGAATTAGGACTGAAGAAGCCACTTGTAGCGAAACGTTTAGTCGATAATTTACCTTGAATTGTACAAGCATTACTATGTATACTTAGTTGGAGAACAATTATGGTGACACCCTTATTGTTAATTATCACCTGAGCAGGTTCTCTTGTTACAACGAACATACTTGTATTATGTCTGTTCTCTTGAAAGTAAGTTATTCGAATGTATTACCCATATGTTCAGTGTATGACATACATACATATATAATTCACGCCAGCAGAACACTAACACAGTTTCACCAACACAGCGCTAAAATTGGAGCGTGTTCTGTACTCCATATGTGTCTGACTACGATGTTCGGTGAGCACAAGAGAGTGGAGACCGTACTGGTGGAGACCGTCCTGGTGGAGACCGTCCTGGTGGAGACCGTCCTGGTGGAGACCGTCCTGGTGGAGACCGTCCTGGTGGAGACCGTCCTGGTGGAGACCGTCCTGGTGGAGACCGTCCTGGTGGAGACCGTCCTGGTGGAGACCGTCCTGGTGGAGACCGTCCTGGTGGAGACCGTACTAGTGGAGACCGTACTAGTGAAGACCGTACTAGTGAAGACTGTACTAGTGAAGACTGTACTAGTGAAGACTGTACTAGTGAAGACTACTAGTGAAGTCTATACCAGCCAGACCTCACACACTACTGTCACACTTCAGCCAGACCCCAAACCCTTCTGCCACACCCCAGCCAGATCCTTCATAGTATTGCCACCCAGTCACACATTACTGCACTCAGGTCCCACAGTGCCGTACCCCGACCCCACAATGCCGTACCCCGACCCCACAGTTCCGTACCCCGACCCCATAGTGCCGTACCTTAACCCCACAGTGCCGTACCCCGACCCCACAGTGCCGTATCCCGGCCCCACAGTGCCCTACCCCGGCCCCACAGTGCCGTACCCTTAACCCACAGTGCCGTACCCTTAACCCACAGTGCCGTACCCTTAACCCACAGTGCCGTACCCGTAACCCACAGTGCCGTACCCCGGCCCCACAGTGCTGTACCCCGGCCACACAATGCCGTACCCCGGCCCCACAGTGCCGTACCCCGACCCCACTGTGCCGTACCCCGGCCGCACAGTACCGTACCCTGAACCCACAGTTCCGTACCCCGGCTCCACAGTGCCG
>WNWK01001008.1:147500-157500 GCA_009830355.1 Cherax destructor | reverse complement strand
CACCCACCCATCCACTCACTACCTACCCATCATACATTCATCCACTTGCCCACCCATCCACCCACTCACCCATCCCCTCACCTGCCCACTCACCTATCAACCAACGCACTCACCTACCCATCCACCCACCCACTCACCCACACACTCACCGGCCCACACACCCATTTATCCACAAATCTGCGCACGCACCCATCACCTCCACTTAACGAACTTCAATTGCTCAGATTTGTAAAGGATGGTATTAGGTACACAAAAGACATGTTGCGGAATGAGCTTTCCCAGTTTGATTTTGTGTGGAGCTTTATTTAAGGTGATATGACTGATGCTGCATGCAGAGCTTTAAAAAAGTGGAATGACTGAAGCTGTATGTAGAGCTTTAAAAAAAGTGGAATGATTGAAGCTGTATGTAGAGCTTTATTAAGGGTGGTATGACTTTAATAAAATACTGAGATTTATTAAATCATAATTGTTCTTGATAAAAGCTTTATATAGTTATATTAAGCATAATCTAGCGCTATATAGAGCTTTATTAAAGAAAATATGACTTGAAAAATTTATACATTGAGCTTTAACCTCTCCCCCTCCTCTTCCCTCTAATACTGCTACTCTTCTTCATAATCCTCCTTTTTCCAATATTCCTACTCTTTCTCCACCTTCCTCTTCCTGTTCCCACTCTTCCTCTTTCTTCACCTTCCTCTTCCTCTTCTTTCTACTCTTCCTCTTTGTCCCCCATTCTCTCTTATCTCCTGCTCCCTCTTCTTCCTCCTGATCTTCGTCCCCTTCCTCCTCATCCTCTTCCTCCTCATCCTTTTCCTCCTCCTCGTCCTCTTCCTCATCTTCCTCTTTGTCTTTCTCTTCCTCTTCCTCCTCTTCTTCCTCCTCATCTTCCGCCTCCTCTTCTTCTGCCTCCTCCTATTCCTCCTCTTCCGCCTCCTCTTTCGCGTCCTCCTCTTTCGCCTCATCCTTT
The DNA here is from genome assembly GCA_009830355.1 of Cherax destructor. Classification (NCBI taxonomy): domain Eukaryota; kingdom Metazoa; phylum Arthropoda; class Malacostraca; order Decapoda; family Parastacidae; genus Cherax; species Cherax destructor. The sequence goes on along the minus strand of WNWK01001008.1, from coordinate 156,533 downwards.
TCCGCCTCCTCCTCCTTTTCCTCATCTTCTTCCTCCTCTTCCGCCTCCTCCTCCTCCTCCTCCGCCTCTTCCTCCTCTTTTCATGGTAATTACATACTTTATAGTATTTTCCAAACCGGCAGTTTTTCTTCATGCAATTTTTCTTTATGGTATTATTACCCGCCAGCATAATGGATGTAGTGTGGCCACCTGGGCCAGGGTGGTGTGGCCATGGGTGTGGTCACCTAGGCCAGGGTGTGGTGTGGCACAGATCACAGTGTTTCCACCTGGTTAAGTGTGTTTGGCCAAGGATACAGTGTGGCTACCTTCTCGTGGCCCACGGTGTCGTGTGGCCACCTTGGCAGGGTGTGGCGTTACTCTGGGTAAAGTGTGGCTACTTGGGCAAAGGTGTAGTGTGGCCAAGGTGTGGTGTGTCCCAGATCGCAGTGTGCTCACCTGGGCCAGGGTGTGGTATGGCTCAGGGTCCAGTGTGGCCAACTGGGTCAGGGTGTATTAAGGGTCGTGTGGCCACTTGGCCACGAGTGTGATATGGTCATCTATCCCAAGGTGTGTGGGCAGAGGGTGTAATATGGTCTAGGGTGTGGTGTGGCCTTTGTAGTGCGGCCACCTCGCCCAGTATAGTGAGGGCCCTGCTGTGTGGTGTGGTCATCTGGCCCAGGGCGAGGTGTGGGCCTTTGGTGTGGTATGGCCCTGAGTGGGGTGACTATCTGGCCCAGGTGTGAAGTTAGCCAAGGGTGTGGTGTAGCTACCTGACTCATGGTGTGGTGTTGTCTCCCTGACCCAGAGCATGGCCACGTGGTCTCCCTGACCCAGAGCATGGCCACGTGGTCTCCCTGACCCAGAGCATGGCCACGTGGTCTCCCTGATCCAGAGCATGGCCACGTGGTCTCCCTGACCCAGAGCATGGCCACGTGGCACATTCTGTGGCAAAGTGACCCAGTGTGTGGTATGGCCGCCTGGAAAAGTTGCTCCTACATTTTCTAAACTTACGGAGTGCCAACCTTCTCATACGATGCATAAACCAATAGTGACTGAAGCCGTTAAAATATAGTGAAAACGAGAAGTGTGGAGTGAGGAAGGTGGAGTGAGGAAGGTGAGGAAGTGTGTGAGGGAGTGAGATTAAGATTTTTCATGGAAAAAATGTCACTCCATTTTAAAAATAAAGTTGCCAGCTATACACTGCAGCAGCAGTGACGACCTTCTCCTGAGTAGGATACACCAGTGTAAAGTTTGAAGCTATCACATGAGGCACTCTCGAGTTCTTGCAAGGTAAGTAAAACGGACAGTGGTCTATATAATTTTGACCCGAAGGCATCTGCACATGCTAGTAGTATTTGTATGAACTGAATCTTTCCCTAGCAACAGTACACCAGTAATGAAAATTTCAAGCCGATCGCATGAGGCTTTCTCGAGTTATAAACGAGAAACAAACAACAATAATAATAATAATAATAATAATAATTTGCGAGCTTTACTATAAGAAACAAAGAAGTAAAATAACAGTGAGAGTTATACAAAGGCAGTAGAGTTATCCAGTGAGCAGAGGACGAAAACAGAAATATAGGCGAAGTTGCTGTGGAAACACAGAGCGGAGTGTAGACAAAGGTTGCAGCGGATACATACAGTAAGAGTAGACAATGTTACTGTGGATACATACAGTAAGGGTAGACAACGTTACTGTGGATACATACAATATACAGTAAGGGTAGACAAGGTTACCGTGAAAGGAGGAAAACATACGAGGGAGATTTTAAGGCATCAGGTTGTTTTATCTTAACTCACGAAATCGTAATGACACATTGCAAACAAACCACACCACGGGTGGGGTTAGAACTCACTGATCGCAGGTTCTAACCCCACCCGTGGTATGGTTTGTTTTATTTTAATTTTAGTCAAGTTTATTTATGTATGTAAAACGTGGCTGGATATATCCGTGGAGTTTTGTACACCACTAGGCTGTTGTATACAAAGAAACTTTAAAGTCCTGCTGCAGTAAACTCTCCATTCCTGCTTCACCAAACTCAGTCGTGCTTCAGAAGACTACAGTACTGCTTCAGAGAATTCCACTCCTTAAGAAAATTTCAATCCTGTTTAAGGAAACTCCAGTTCTACAGACGAAAATTCCGGTTCTGCAAAAGAAAACTCCAGTTCTGCAGATGAAAACTCCGGTTCTGCAGAAGAAAACTCTGGTTCTGCAGAAGAAAACTGGTTCTGCAGAAGAAAACGGTTCTGCAGAAGAAAACTCCGGTTCTACTGAAGCAGTCAAGCGTCGAGAAAAAGATACTGGTGCAATGCCATGCATTTAATGCTAATTTAAAACAAATATACATAATCAAGATTATTTAATGAAATTATTTGCCAGTACGATTGTACATTATTTATTTCAAACATAAATATTTTATAATTTCTCGTTATTTTATCCTTTTTGTTCTGACTACTAAAACGTAATTTATTTAGCTTGTATTTTATCGTGTATTCATGAGCAGGCAGTCTCATTTGCACAATCTTAATTACAGTTTGTCTTATGCATTTAATCTTACCTTTTTCAAAGTGCTTTTTATTATATAATTAATATATATATATATATATATATATATATATATATATATATATATATATATATATATATATATATATATATATAGAGAGAGAGAGAGGGAAAGAGAAAGAGCGAGACATATTTACAAAAATTTATCTACCTCGATTTTGAAGAAGTCCAGTTTGATGAAGAAAAGAGTGTTTGATTAAGGATTTAATGGGCCTCTTCACCTCCCCAGAGGTAATCCGTATGCCTAGGATGCAGTAGATATTCTGTGTAGATCATCACACACACCCAGCCTCTTTAAAAGTTGATTGTACTGAAATCCTTCGTTTACTTTGACGAGTTTATCTATTTTTTTTTAGGGTTTCGAGTGTGCCTTTTTCCGTTGACTTAAGGGTCTTCTATTGAGACGGAGGTGTAGTACATTGCGAGGCCTCTGTATTCGAAGGTCTTCTGGGTACCCAGGAAGTTGACAGCGTTACCAATTTCAGATTGACTATTTAGTAGATAAGTGTCGATTAGTGGGTGTGATAGAGATGTTATTGTTGAACTCAGTGTGTCATCTTTCTCTTTGATCTACAGCATATGGAACCATATGGGATCGAGGCAAGTGTCCATCAAAGAATTAGGAAGAGTCAATTGGAAAAAATCAAGGATCTATGCCTCTACTGCTAGAAGTAGAACTTTTTCTTCCCTGGGGAAAGCGGGTGTAGCATTTCTGAGCATTGTTCAAACTCCTTTCTCAGCTCAGGGAACGTACCAGTGGATTTGTTTGTAGTTTCTGGTGTAACTTGGTGAGCTTAAGGAGGTAGCAAGGACATCGTTTTATATACTTCTTCATTGATATTTGGAGCGTAAAACCCAACAGAGCATTTAAAGATGTTGGGGAGTGTCCCCCACAAGTTCCATCTATGTAATACACGAAGATAGAAACACATGTACGCCTGTCTTGCCTTGCTGATTGCTGTCATCCCTAATGCAGCTGGGAGATTTGTTTGATTTCATTGGCGATCTCGTATAAGATTGAGTGCTTTCTTGAATCCTCACTTAGGGAGTCACATAACTCAGAGTTGTTGAAGTAGTGTGCACTTCTCGGGAAATAGGTCAGCCATGGCCAGGTCAGGCGTCTTTGGAGAAGGTCTTCGAATCAGACCTGATTGCCAACAATTCCTCAAGCGTTGCATGATGGCTGCTAGTATATTTAAGCACTTCCTCTTAACTATAATAATAAAAATAAGAAAACTGGAGGAAATGGTTGAAGTTTCTGGTAATCAAAGTTGTTTTAGATTTTTCACATTTACAGTGAAAAAAATGACAGGTTTGGAAGGGACTTTGAGGAAACGTCTGGTAGATTTTTATGACCTTTAAAGGGAAAATTTTCTGCCTCGCCGAGACACGGTGAGGCAGATATACCAGTGACCAGTTTCGAGAGTTTTCCTACTGCCGCAGCCTGATCGTGGGCCAGATTTCTCTAGTGCTTGCCTGGTCAACCAGGCTCCCCACACTTTGACACCACAGCTGCTGCACGTACGCGCATACACACACACACACACACTCACTTTCTAACAGAGTTTCCGTAGCATACACTTCATGCCACCACCATGACCGCAGCACACACCTCCGCCCACCATCATGACCACAGAACACACTTCCTGCCACCACCATGACCACAGTACATACTTCCTGCCACCACCTTGACCACAGCACACTTTCTGCCATCACCATGAACGAAGAACACTCTTTCTGCCATCACCATGAACGAAGAACACTCTTTCTGCCATCACCATGACCATAGAAAAAACTTCTTGCCATCACCATGACCACACCGCACACACTTCCTGCCACCGCCATGACCGCAGCACACTTTCTGTCATCACCATGAACGAAGAACACTCTGCCATCACCATGCACGCAGAACAAAGATTCTGCCATCAACATGCCACCAGAAGAAGAACTTCTGCCACCACCATGCACGCACATTCTGCCATCCGACCACAGAGACTTCTGCCACCACCATGACCCAGCACCATCTGCCACACCATGACCTCAGCACACACTTCCTGCCACCACCATGACCACAGCACACACTTCCTGCCACCACCATGACCGCAGCACACACTTCCTGCCACCACCATGACCGCAGCACACACTTCCTGCCACCACCATGACCGCAGCACACACTTCCTGCCACCACCATGACCGCAGCGCACTCTGCCACTGCGCGTCTCCTCGAGGTTGTGGACTTTACCATCATCTCGTAACCACCTTTTTTGTTTCCTTTGCCAACATTTGAATATTTTCTTTTTCCATCTTTACAAAATTTATTCATACATTTTCCTAGTATGGCATAAACATTTTCCTTTGCAAGGTGAGAAAATGCAAAGGATTTCATTTCCGGACATTTTTATAAATATAATTTCAATACAATAAGATTCTTATGAACTTAACGGATTGAATTATTTTCATTTAAGAAATTTCCGATTGTCACATTCCTCTTCCAAAGTCGTTTCTCTTCCAGAGACGTTTCTCTTCCAGAGACGTTTCTCTTCCAGAGACGTTTCTCTTCCAGAGACGTTTCTCTTCCAGAGACGTTTCTCTTCCAGAGACGTTTCTCTTCCAGAGACGTTTCTCTTCCAGAGACGTTTCTCTTCCAGAGACGTTTCTCTTCCAGAGACGTTTCTCTTCCAGAGACGTTTCTCTTCCAGAGACGTTTCTCTTCCAGAGACGTTTCTCTTCCAGAGACGTTTCTCTTCCAGAGATGTTTCTTTTCCAGGGGCGTTTCGTTCGCGATTTTCTGGTCTACTCTTCATCTCGCCACATTTGCGGTTTTTCCAAGCGTGGTTTTTCATATTCTCATTCTCGTTCTCATTCGAGAAATTGCACTTCGCAGGACTTTTCTTAGGCGAGTTGCTGTCATTGCCGGGTGTGTTCCTTCAGCGCCTGGCCGGAGTGTACACCTCCCCAAATCCTCTCCCCTACAGCATTCCTTCTTCCCTAATGCCCTCCCCATGTTCCTTTCACCCCTCGCCCACTTTCCTCCCTACGACACCTCTTCCCAACCTCTTTTCTTCCCTACTTCTCTTCTCCACGTCTTATCTTCCCTACTCCTCTTCCCCAAGCCTTCTTTTATCTTGCCATCAGCCTACCCTTCCCTTGGTCCCTCTTTTCCCCAGTATTTCTTTACAGTATTTACTCTCCCTTCGCAGACTCCCTTCATCAGAATTTTCCCTAACTCCTGTCTCCAGTGTTTCCCTCTCTATACACTCCCCCTCCACACCCTCCCCTACCCATGCTCCCTCTCCCACAGCCGGGCTTTCCCACTTCCCTTAAAACACCTTACCTTTCAAACTACATTTCCCACTCCTTTCCCACAGCTTGCCTTTCCCACTCCCATCCCATAGCTTGCCTTTCCCACCCTTGCCTTTCTCACTACCTTCCCATATCTTGCCTTTTCCACTACCTTCCCACACCTTGCCTTTCCCACTCCCCTCCCACAACTTGCCTTTCCCACTCCCCTCCCACAGCTTGCCCTCCCCACAACCCCAAAACATTTCCATACATTCAGCAATACTGAACAAAAACTCAACATTAGAGGAACATACGGGCGCACACAGCCGCAGTATTATTATACGCTCGCAAAACTGCGCTCGTAAAGAGAGACAGGAATAAAGAGTTACAGAGGGCAAGACTGTAATAAGAGCGCCAGAAGTGGGCATTGTGGGTACGGGAAGAGCGGAGTCCAGGTCTGGCACAGCTGGTGAATGGGCACCATCAGCGCTGACACAAGAGTCCTCAGGGAGAGGTAATGCGGGTGGCCCGCTCCTCCCCGCCGTGTCTCAATGGTCCCTCCTATTACCGGCGGCGTTTTCAATATAGAATTCAATATTCCGATAATTTGCATAGCCAGGCGGTAGGTCCCATAACTCGTGATAATTCCAGCCAGGAATGAAGCCGGGTAGATTCACGGAGACACCAGCAGCCGTCTCTTGTCTCTTCGGAGGGATAGGGCTTGTTCGGGGAGAGGCAGGGTAGGCCTTCCCGGAGAGAAGAAGTGTAGGCCTCCCCGGAGAGAGGCAGGGTAGGCTTACCTGAGAGAGAGAGGGGCAGGGGGGGCTGCCTAGAGAGTAGGGTAGGCCTGCCTAGAGAGCAGGGTAGGCCTGCCTGGAGAGCAGGGTAGGCCTGCCTGGAGAGACAGGGTAGGCCTGCCAGAAGAGACAGGGTAGGCCTGCCAGGAAGACAGGGTTAGGCGTGCGAGAGAGGCAGGGTAGGCGTGCTCGGAGAGAAGGGTAGGCTTGCCGGGAGAGAAACTGGGTAGGCCTGCCCAGAGAGAAGCAGGGTAGGCCTCCCTGGAGAGAAAGGGTAGTCACTACTATGAGATAAGCAGGGTAGACCTGCCTGGGGAGTCTCTGCCTTCAAAGATGCAGGGTAGGCCTGCCTGGAGAGAAGTAGGGTAGGCCTACCCGAAGACAGGCAGTATAGTACCTGTCTTCAGAGAAGCTTGGTAGGCCTACTCTGAGAGGCAGTGTAGTCCCTGCCTTGAGAGACGCAGGGTAGGCCTGCTCTGAGAGAGGTAGTGAGCACTCAAAGAACAATATAATGCTTAATAAGAACATGCTTCAGTTGTTCCGCTATGGAAGAATGGAGGAAATAAAGACTGAAACGAGGTACAGAATAAACTTCAATAATTCAGTAGAGCGGAAACTTCGTGGCAAATGATCTCATATTCAGAGATCATACATAACCATGTAGCTATTGCTACCGCAAGAAAAAAATATAGGCTGGATAACTAGAACTTTCAAGACAACGGATGCTGAGCCAATGATGATACTCTTCAAGACGCTTGTTCTCCTCAGGCTGAATACTGTTGTATACTAGAAAACAGAGATAACTTTCAATGCCCGTATACATTAAATCAAACATCTCAACTACTGTGAGCGCCAGGGGGTTTGGGAGCCTTCAACTGCCCCTGGAGTTCTACCTGGAGCGTTCGGGAGAACAGAGCTTGATAATCCGGTGACACTTGACAACATTTACTGCGAGGCATGTCCAAGAACCACAGCCCAGCTGATCGGGTACAGCTCCCTCTTGAAGGCAGCCAGAAGTCTTTTAGTTATTTCCCTTATGCCTGGTGGGAGGCGGTTTAACAGTCTTGGGCCCCCGGCATTTGTTGTTTTCTCTTAGTGTACTAATGGCGCCCCTACTTTTCACTGGGGGGGTATGTTGCACCGTCTCCCCAAACCCGAGCTTCATAACTTTGCAGGAGCCATTTCTCGGACCAGGCTTGCAGCCTGTTCAGATACATTTGAAACCTTTCCTGGTCCTCGTCTGCTTGTATTCTTCCCATTAGTTTCACATCGTCTGCGAACAGGGATACCTCTGACTTTACTCCTTCCGTTATGCCATTCACGTATACAAGAAACAGCACAGGCCCTAGGACTGATTCCTGTGGAATCCCGCTCGTCACATGTACTCATTCCGACACCTCGTCACGAACCATCACTCGTTTCCTTCATTGTAGTATTTTCGCTGTTATTCCTGCCTGCTGTTCTAGCTTCTGTGCCAGTCTCTTGTGCATTACTGTGCCAAAAGTCTTCGGGCGTTGACCCCCGAACACCCTCCGAGCAGGTAGACAGTCCAATAAAATGCAGTCTGCCCATCTCTCTCTCTCTCTCTCTCTCTCATTATTATTATTATTATTATAATCTCTCTCTCTCTCTCTCTCTCTCTCTCCCCTCTTCTTCTCTTCTCCTCGTTTTGTTACTCCTAGTAGGTTTATGGCACAGGATTTTCATCCCTAAAGTCGTGCTGATTTTCATGGCTGAACCCAATCCTTTCTAGCTGCTCCACCACTCTTCTCCTGATAATCTTCTCCATAACTTTAAATACTATACATATTAGTGACACTGATCTGTAATTTAACGCTGCTTGTCTGTCCTCTTGTGTGTGTGTGTGTGTGTGTGTGTGTGTGTGTGTGTGTGGAGCCCCGGTCTCAGCTCCGTCTCACTATACACACAGGAGATTGTTGACACTGACTGATATGTAGAGTCGACACCTCTCACGTCTCCCTCCCTTACCTTCCAACACTTCCTCGTCGTTCTACCCTCCCTTATGTCCCAGTCTCCCCTACAGTCACCCTCCCTTAACTTACCACTTTCCCTTGCCTTCCTCCATCACCTTCCCACCTTTCCTTTTCTTCCACCTTCGTACTCCCGCTCTCACTGACCCTCCTTCCTTTCCTTCCCGCCACGTGATCCCGTAACCAACTATCCCCAACCCCGTCCCTTCTCAAACCAGTTCCACCTCGCCCTGATCTGCCCTGCCCTGCCTCGCTCTGTCCCGCCCCGCCCTGCCTTGCCGTGCTAGCAGCCACATACCATGAACAAACAAGGCAGCATGGTGCCTTCCTGTCAGCTTCTCTAACAAGTGAAATCTGAGACACTTTACGTGGCAGAGATAATCCCAATTAGTAGCGCCTGGCTCCACCTTGCTAC